>PVIW01007078.1:0-77429 GCA_004026585.1 Noctilio leporinus | reverse complement strand
TGTTGTGGCTAGCATGTCATAGCCGTGTTGTGGCTAGCATGTCGTGGCCATGTTGTGGCTAGCATGTCGTGGCCATGTTGTGGCTAGCATGTCATAGCCGTGTTGTGGCTAGCATGTCGTGGCCATGTTGTGGCTAGCATGTCATGGTTGTGTTGTGGCTAGCATGTCATAGCCAGTGTTGTGGCTAACATGCCGTGGCCATGTTGTGGCTAACATGTTGTGGCTAACATGCCGTGGCCATGTTGTGGCTAGCATGTTGTGACCATGTTGTGGCTAGCATGTCATAGTCATGTTGTGACAACCATGTCGTAGCCATGTTGTGGCTAGCATGTCGTTGTAGCCCGGGGGCCACAGCAAGAGCCTGGGCGCAGGCTGGAGGGACTGGCGGAGACACCAGTCCAGGCCCAGAGGGCCTGATCCCTGCCTCTGTCTTTCCTGTCCCTCATCGTGGGGGACACGCGGGCCTGCCCCCAGCTCAGGGGAGGGGCTGGTCTTTGGGCCCAGCTGGCGTTGGGGGCGGGGGGCCTGCCAGGCCCACAGGCAGGACAAGCAGGCGCTGAAGGGAGTGAGGTGGCCACGGTCACTGCTGTGAGGTGGCCTCAGCCACGTCTGTTTCTGGCCAAGGCGGCTGGGGGTTTGTTTCGGTTTTTGTTTCTGAAGGACTTGGGGCAAGCGGAGAGGCCCTTCCCTGTGACGCCTGCCAGGAGCCCCTCTCCCTGGAGGAGGCTGGGGGTCCAGGACTGCTCGGCCGGAGGGTCCCCGAGCCCCGGCGGAGGCCGTGCCAGCGCCCCATCCCTGCCAGCAGCCTTGCCGGGTGGGGCCTGGAGCGCACCCCCTCCGCCCCCGCCCCCGCCCTGCGGCTGCCGCTTGACATTTTCTCTGTGATGTCACTTGGAAGCCTCCTGCGGGATTTTTCCACTCCGGTGACTCAGAGCGGCCGCTTCTGCGTCCCGATGTCCACGCGTTTCCCTTGAACTGTTTCTCAACCGAGTTCCCGTTTTCTTCCTCGCTAACACTTCTGCTGCGGTCGCAGCCTCCACATCCTGGCTGGGTGTTGTGAAACGCAGCTGCACTGTCATCTGGCCTGGTGGGCAGGGAGGGACTGTGTCAGCCGCGGGGCCCACGCTGAGCCCCAGCAGGGTAGGGGTGCTCGGAGACAGCCCTGGGCCCCAGGGTGGACCTTTCCAAGAGAGAAGCCTGGGAGGGTCTCGAGGGGCCCCAGGAGGCCGAGACTGGCCCGCGTCAGGGGCTTTGGGGGTTCGCCTCTCTGGGGGCCACTTCAGAAACACCCAGGGCCTGGGTGTAAGGAGGGGAAGTTGTCCTGTGGGTGGCATCCCGGAAAGGCCGGGCTCTGTAAGCACCAAAACACCCCCTGTGTCTGTCACAGGCTGGTGCTCGTGACTGACCCCTTAGCCCAACCCCACAGGCCGTTTCCAGGGTGAACCGCCTGATGTTTAGGAGGCTGTTGCCCCCCAGAGACCGGCGCTGAGCAGAGCTTCTGCCTCCCTGGTCCTCACGTTCAGGACGGGTGCCTGCTGGTTAGAAGCTGGGGTGCTCAGGTGCACCCCCTGGGAGCTGGTCCGGGGACCCTTTGCAGCTGGCAGGGCGGGAAGGGACGGAGAGTGGATTCTTCAGCGCCGGGCACAGGCCTGCCCGCGCTGTGCCAGCCCCCCACTCGCTGGGGGAGCAAGGCCTCCATCACCCGCCGGCGGACGGGCACGTCAGGGCTGAGCTTGCGAGCTGAGCGGGGCAGGACCACCTGGGAAGTGTCTGGGAAGCGTGCAGCCCGGGGCCGAGGGTGTGCCCCGCAGCAGGAGCCCCGTTTGGTCCGGCTCCGGCGGCTGGCAGGGCACAGGCAGGGCATAGGGTCCACTGAACCCTTGGGCGTAGTGACGGAGGAGGGTGTGAGGTGTCCAGCCGTCAGAATTAGAAAGGCCCAGGTTCAGGCTCAGGCTGCCCCAAAGCAGCCGCATGGCCTCAGTTTCCCCGTTCATCAGTAGACACTTCCTCGTGCTGTCCCCGGCCCTGAGCACTGTCAGCCGGGAACCTGGCTTGTGGGGCCTGTGAGGGCGGCAAGGGGGTGCTGAGAGGTGCCCCCAGGCCTCCCCTCTTCCCCTGTCCCGTGTAGGAGAAGTGCTACCAGTACTGGCCTGACCAGGGCTGCTGGACCTACGGACACATCCGGGTGTGCGTGGAGGACTGCGTGGTCCTGGTGGACTACACCATCCGCAAGTTCTGCATCCAGTCGGTGAGTGCAGAGGCGCTGGCTTTCCGGAAGGCGGTTCCCCACGAGCGAGGTGTCACGGGCAGACACGGGGCGCCATGTACCGTGTGGAGGGCTCTGCCCCCCGCCCCTAGCGTGGCCCCCCGCCCCGGCTTCGCTCCCGATCCTCAGCATTGCAGCGGCTCTTGCTGTGTGTGGCCGAGGCCAGAGGACGTCCCGGGTGGGGACAGAGATGGGCTGGGACGGGCAGCAGTGGTCCAGGCATGTGAGCCTGCAGCGGCGGTGCCCACGTGTCCTCACGCGGCGCCCGACGCTCCGGCTCCCAGGGGCGTTCCGGGTGGAGGGAGGGAGCCCGAAGGAGGGTCCGGGGACAGTCCCCCGGTAGCAGCATCATTTCACCCACCGGAATCACAAGGCAGGATCTTTTTAAGTTTCACGACGACATCTGAAACTTCCTCGTTACTTCCTGCTCGTTATCCCCCACGAGGTTCTGGGCTGTGTTCCGCTAAGACACATGCCTGCACACGGGCAGACAAAACAGACGTTCCAGTGCACACAAGCAAAAATGGAAGGTCGTGTTAGCAGGAGTGAGAGGTCGATGACTGGATCTCGAGGTTGCAGAGTCTGTACGAGCCTGAGGTTTCTAGAAGCCACAGCGACAGGAGGGAAGATGCGCGTTGTCATGCCTGCTGTCCCCTGCGGGCCTCCCTCTGAGGCACACGCGTGTGCGCGTGTGCACACACATGTAGAGAGAACACATACACATGCATGCAGGCACAGACACGGATAAAACCTGCAATGCACACGCAGGTGTTCTCGCACACCCAGGACACACATGCACACGTGAACACATGTATGCACACACAGGACACACTGGGCTGGGGCAGCCTCACCGGCTGCGGTAGCAGCTCCCCAGAGGCCCTGAGGAGAGTCCAGGGTGTCTCCTACACGGGGGCCAAAGCACCGTTTTCCCTCAAACTCAGACACCTGGAGGGGAAGGGTGCCTGTGGGTAATCACAGAGGCCCCACCGAAGCAGGTGGCCACGCTGCAGACCTGTGGGGTCCCTGAGCCCTGGACAGGCTTTAGGGGTGCACCGGGCTGCCCAGGGCCTGCCAGGCCCGGTCCTGGGACAGGGGCCGGTGGGCTCTGCTCCTTCCCCCCTGTGCACAGCTGCAGCGGGTGCCCGGAGCTGGCGGAGGCAGCAGGTTTCCCTGCTGGGGGCCGCCCTGCCCTACGCCCAGGGCCACCACAGCTGACACGTTGTCCCTGCAGCAGCTCCCGGATGGCTGCAGGGCCCCACGGCTCGTGTGCCAACTGCACTTCACCAGCTGGCCGGACTTCGGGGTGCCTTTCACCCCCATCGGGATGCTGAAGTTCCTGAAGAAAGTGAAGACGCTCAACCCCGCCCGCGCGGGGCCCATAGTGGTGCACTGCAGGTGCGTGGGGCTGCGGGCGCCGCGTGGGCACTCGGCCCTGGCGCTCCGGCTGGCAGAGGGGCGGGCGCTGTGAATGCCAGGGAACCTGCGCTCCGCGCCTCCCGTGGTGGCAGAGCCCTCTCTTCAGCGGCACATGAGGGGACCCCAATATCTAAAATAGGAGCTAAGAGGTCCGGGTTGATGGCGGGAATGGGACTGGCAGGTCCCCTTGGCCTCCCCTGCATGGCCCCCAGGGACCCCGGGGTCACCCACCCCAGGAACAGAGGTGGAGACTATACTTCCAAGAGGAAGCTGGGAGGGCACAGCGAGCAGATAGCGGCCCAGGGGGCCAGGCGGGTGCCGGGACCTGGCTCTGCGCCCCAGCTGCCCCTCGCTGCTCCCTGCCCCTCCCCCAGCCGAGGCTTCCTTGGTTCCCTGGTCAGTGGTGGGAAGCACAGCCTTGGAGGGGCCTGCAGTCTGGGGCGGGCTTTGCTCCGGCGTAGACGGCAGGGGCTGCTGGGGTCACACCTTAGCGCAGGAGAACCTGTCAGGCCGGCCGGCAGGAGCAAACCGCCTGGCCTTGGACTTCTCCTGGGACAGCCAGCACGGTCCCTCCCTGGCCCTCGTGGGCCCCGGGCCGCAGGCCACAGATGTCCTGTAAGCACCACGTGGTCACAGCGTTCCGGCCCCTTCACAGACCTGCTGGGCGGGGTGTCTTTCCCTGGCTCTGTCCTTGGCCTGGTGGTTTTCTCTTGCTTTATAAAGATAAGACTCCCCAAGGGCCTGTCCTGTTTCATCTGCCCTCAGGGTGGGGTGGGGAACCCCCTCTGAGAGGTCTTCATGATGTCCCAGCACCGTGTGGGCTGGAAGGACTGGTACCAGCCCCTCTCCCCCCGACGACAGTGGTGCTTCAAGCATGAAGCTGTGAGCCTTTCGTTAAAAGATCACTTTCCTGCCCTGGCTGGTGTGGCCCCGTTGTTGGTGCCACAGGCGCATTCTGTCCTCTGTCCAGGGACGTATGGAAGGAGACCAGTCGATGATTCTCTCTTGCATCCATGTTTTTCTCTCTGTCTTCCCCTCTCTCTTAAAAAACTGGGGAAGAAATGTCCTTGGCTGAGGATGAAAAGAAGAAAACCACTTTCCTATGTTCAAAGCCCTCACCAGTCTGCAGGGACTGGAGAAGGGAGCCCGGTCTGGCCACGGGCAGGTCCACAGGCGCGGCGCAGAGTCGGGGCGTTAGGGGTTCATTTATTTGTTCAGGGGGTGTGTGCTGGCGCCTCTGGGTACCCGCCGAGACAGGAAAGTTGGGGCAGGGGCCTCAGTGACCCTGAAAGGAAAGGAAATCCGAACCTGGAGCCCAATCAGGACGGCTTCCCGAGGCAGGACGTCACTCACCAGACACCCTCGCTAGAGTCCCGACAGCGGCCGGCACTGGCCATTGGCGTGACCTGGCCAGCGGGGCCTCTTAGGAAGAACTGGAAATGCCGTCTCTGGTGCGACCAGTTTTTTGTTTTAAGATCTTATTTTTTATTGTCTTTAGAGAGAGAGGAAGGGAGAGAGGCAGAGAGGGAGACACACATCCATGTAGGGTTGCCTTTCACCTGCCTCCAGCTACAGACCTGGCTGGAGACCTGGCTTGCAACCTGGGTATGTGCCCTGGCTGGGGATCGAACCAGCGACCTTTGGTTCGCAGGCCGGCGCCTTGTCCACTGAGCCACCAGCCAGGGCTATGACAACTTTTTTCAAAGCGGCTTACACAAGTCTCAAGAGCAGACAGCACTTGGTCGTGGAGGTAGATAAGGGACACAGAAGTAACTGTGGCAGCTGTCTGGTTGGCCTTCTGGCCGGGTCGGTTCTACTGGGGTTGCGGTGCCCCCTGGTGGCCTGGCACAGCCATGCTCCTGCGTAACCTGTACACGGTGGCATTCCGGGACAAGGTGTCAGCCTCCCAGTTAAGGGCTGGCAGGCCTGTCCCTCTGTCCCGACCTGTGACCCACGGGCACGTTCTGGGGCCCTGTCATTTGCTTTTCGGGGAGTGTGACTCATGTGTGGCATCTGTCTCTGTCCCTGAAGTGCGGGCGTGGGCCGCACGGGCACCTTCATCGTCATCGACGCGATGATGGACATGATGCACCTGGAGCAGAAGGTGGACGTCTTCGAGTTTGTGGCCAGAATCCGCAACCAGCGCCCGCAGATGGTGCAGACAGATGTGAGTCCCCCTCCCCTGGCCCGGCCCCGGTGCCCACCCGAGCTTTGCAAAGCCGCCCGGGGCCTCAGCAGCCCGACGGTGGCCATGCCCGACGGTGCGTGGGGGCAGACCGTCCCCAGCCACGTGGCTGTCATGTGGCCTTTACTCAGCTTCAACTGTCCATGGCCTTCAATCCCACTTCCCCCCAAACCTCCTCCTGCCTCCGGGCTGCACCGGCCCGGCTGCGGGGCCGGAGGGCGCACCCCAGAGCCACCGCTGTGGTCTCTGCAGACGCAGTACACGTTTATCTACCAAGCCTTACTGGAGTACCACCTCTACGGGGACACCGAGCTGGACGTGTCCTCCCTGGAGAAGCACCTGCAGACGCTGCAGGGCGCCACCACGCACTTCGACAAGGCCGGGCTGGAGGAGGAGTTCAGGGTGAGTGTCCCCAGCTCCCCGGGAAGGCAGGAGCAGCTTGAGGGAAGCTGCTTTCCACACCGGCCTGTGTCGGGCCCCGGGGAAGGCGGTGTGTCTGGCCCTCTGACTTGCCAGGGAGGGAGACCACGGGTCACAGAGCCCAGCAGTGCCTGGCCCAGGCGGGCGGTCGGGGGAGGGTGACAGTCATGCACGCGGTTTTTATTTCCCAAGACCCAGGAGAAGTCTGGGACAGGGGCAGGTACTGGTGCCCGGTATAGGAAGCTGGGGTCACTCTCAGGAGTGCCAGCATTTCACTGCGTGACCGTGTCCTTCTCTGGCTGCAGAAATTGACCAACGTCCGGATCATGAAGGAGAACATGAGGACGGGCAACCTGCCAGCGAACATGAAGAAGGCCAGAGTCATCCAGATCATCCCATGTAAGGCGACCCGGGGCTCGGGGTTCAGCACCTGGCAGCCCGGGTGGGGCTGGGTCCCCGCCAATCCAGTCCCTGGGGCTTCACCCACCTCCTACCTCTGTAGGGTCCAGGCCAGGGCACCAGGGAGCTAAGTTCCCCTGGGGACTCTGTCAAGTGCTGGGCGGCAGAGAACGCCCACCTGTGAAGAAGCCAGTGGCCCTCACTCTCCCACGGTTCAGGCTGGCAGCCTGTGACCTGGACTCAGAGGTGGGCCGGGGAGGACCCCCTGGAAGTGGGGGGTTGCTTCAGCATTTCATGGAATTCTGCTCCATGCCGGGGCGGCGGGCTGGCGCGCCCTTGACACAGAGCAGGTGCCCCGCCTGACAGCTGAGACCTTCTGTGAACAGGTCTTGGGGTGAGCCGGCCCAGGCAGGAGTGGGGCCGGGACACTAGCCTGCCCGAGGCCTTGGGTGACAGAGGGCCAAGGAATGGACCCCAGGGGTCAGAGCAGCGACACAGGGAGGGGCCCACGTTGGGAAGAGTGGCCGTCTCAGTGCAGACCTCCCACCCCCGAGACCCCCGGCCTGTGACACCAGCAAGATTGTAAACGGACCTGCCCTGGAGGCCACACTGTGCACAGCCAGTGCATGGGGACATCATGCAAGGATCCCCACCTCAGACTCCGGAGTCGTGACCCAAGGTCCCTGGCTGGCTACTTGGGTGGCCACCCTCTCCCCTTCCCTTTTCACCCTTGAACTCAGTATTTGTCATGCTTTTGTTTTGATATGAGTCATCTCAATTCATGACCAATGAAAATTGTCCCTGGGTTCTTCTGGGGTTTTCCTGACAACACAACCTCCCTTCATTCACCGTTTTCATAAAGGAAACCTTCTGGGGAGTTGACCTTGCCAAGTGACTTTATTTATAAGTCTGCTATCACGGAAGCTTGCAGCAACACGTTCAAGGTTGCAGGGCAGGGCAGGGCAGGGCGGTGTTTTGCTGACTCAAGGAACGTGCTGCTTCGCAGATGACTTCAACCGTGTGATCCTGTCCATGAAGCGGGGTCAGGAATACACCGACTACATCAACGCATCCTTTATCGATGTAAGTCCCGTGGCCCTGGCTGCACTGGGCGGGGAGACCCCTCAGCCCAGGCCCGTGATGAATTCACCATCACAATGAGAAAGGCTTGACGTGCCTGCAGAAATCCAAACTAGTTCATTAGAATTACCTGCTTTCAAAAATGAATAATGAGCCCTGGCTGGTGTGGCTCTGTGGATGGAGTGCTGGCCTTCCAGCCCAGGGGTCACCGGTTCGATTCCCAGTCAGGGCACAAGCCTGGGTTGCAGGCCAGGTCCCCAGTTGGGGGTGCTCAAGAGGCAACCACACATGGCTGTTTCTCTCCATCTCATTCTTCCTCCCTTTCCCTCTCTCTAAAAATTAAGAAATAAAATATTTTTTAAAAATGAATAATGAATTTGGAAATAGAGGAGACAGACACAGCGGCAAGTAATTCTCTATTTCTTCATTCCACCTTTAACATACAGCGATTTTTCTTCGGCCACTCTGTTGCCACTGGTTACGTCTTTGCACTTCCTCTCTCAGCCACGACTGCATGAGGATTTCTGTTGGCGGATGGGAAAACTGTTTCAAAGGTCTCTGGGCCGAGTGGGGAACTGGGATTTCAGCCACTTCCTCAAACTGCCCCCAGGCTTCTGGGCACAAGCCTGATGCTAACTTCACGGAAGCATCTGGTGACTGATGGTCAGGAGCCCGTGTTCAGGGGAAGTAGGCACCCCGACCTGTGCCCTGCGCGGTGCCCACATGCATGGCCCTCTGGGCTGTGGCCCAGGCTGCGGCAGCCTGGAGTCGGCCTGTGACCTCTGCTTCCCTTTGCAGGGCTACCGGCAGAAGGACTACTTCATTGCCACGCAGGGGCCCCTGGCACACACGGTGGAGGACTTCTGGAGGATGGTCTGGGAGTGGAAGTGCCACACGATCGTGATGCTGACGGAGGTCCAGGAGAGAGAGCAGGTCAGGGGCTGCCCAGCCGGGGCTTCCCGGGGTGATGCCACACCCGAGGCCCCACCTACCCTGTGTGACAGGCGCCTCATTGCCAACGTCCCTCCTGCTGTTGGGGGGTGAGGTCCAGCCTGACAAAAGGTCTCCTTTCACTCTTTCTTTTTTCCTCTCTCTCTTTCTCTCTTTCTCTCTTTCTTTCACCATTAACTATCCACTGGCTTTTATTATTAGATTTTTATCTGAGCTTCCTTGAAGTCCTACCATTTTATATTTACCACAAATACAGATTTGCTCTCAACCTATTGGAGAAAAAGACATATATTCACCTTTTTTTAAGACATAATGACATAGGCATTGATGCCTGATTGGCATCGCCCTGGTCAAGGGGAAGGAGCTGAATATTTTTGTTTTCCCAGCCACCCATCCATGGCCTTCCTGTGTCACAGGTTTATTTAATAACGTAGTAGGTAGTTGCAAACCCGCCATCCAATTGAAAATCCGCTCTTTTGCCGATAATGTCCATCTCTCTAGCTGTTCCCCCAAGATGTACCCACTCCCCTAAATTTGTCTTGACTTCTCTCTTTAAACAACATCTTTATTGAGATATAATTCACACACCATTCTAGTAATCTTTGCAAAGGATATGCATGGTTCAGAGGGTTTTGGTCTATTCAGAGTTGTGCGTTCCTTACCACTCTTTAAGTCCAGATCTTGTTCAACACCCCAGAAAGAACCCCTAACCCCATGAACAATCACTCCCCACCCCCCAATTCCTCCCTCTCCATGGCCCCTGCCACCACAAATCTACTTTCTGAAGCGATGGATTTTCCTGTTCTGGGCATTCCATGTACACGGAGTCACACTGCCTGTCTTTCGCAATTGAGTTCTTTCAAGTAGCGTAATGTTTTCAAGGTTCAGGTGTGCGGACACATGACTAAGCTCTTCCTCCTTCCTTACTGACAAATGCTGCATTGTCGGCTGCAGCGGCCAGTGGACATCTGCGTTGCTTCCAGTCTTGGGCTACTGTGTATGAGTCATGCTACTGACATCCCTGTTGAGGTTTTCACCCTGGTGCATGTGTTCATTCCTCCTGAGTAGATACCTGGGTGGAATTTCCAGGCTACTGCATGACTCTGTGTGGCAACTCATGTTCTTTACCATTTTGAGGAAGTTCCAGGCTGGCTTCTGGAGCAGTGGCCCCGTTTTGCATTCCCACCGTCCCCGTGAAGGGCTCCAATTTCTCCCCATCCCTGTCAACACTTATTATTATTTGTCGTTTATCAGCCACCCTCATGGAAGCGTTCTTTGCTTTCAGTCTCTCTTGTCATAGAGGTGTCATGTCTACAGAAACAACAGTCAGTTCCGCTCGCTTTCTGCCGTGTGTAAAGGGTATCATTTCCGTGTGGATTCTTCTGGGACTTGCGTTTTCCACTCTGACATTTTTCTGTGTCATGCTGTGTCCTGTTCACGATACATCCTGTTCCACTACACGGACCATCCGCCTGGCACTCAGGTATCCCTTCTCCCGTTACGGGTGGTGGTGCTGGTCCACTGCGTTGTTTGACACATGGGGCTGCACACAGCCTTGCACAGGGCTCGTGCCACACAAGGAATTGTGTGCCAGAGAGACAGTGCACCACACCGGGGAGTGTGCCCAAGCATGATGCACTTACAGTGTGGTCCTAACCATCGCTCTGCATGGGCGCGGGCCATCCTGAGATTCCGTGCCTCCGCACACTCATGTTGTCCAGTGTCCTCTTTCCCAATCATGGGACAGGTGTGAACAGCATCGCTCTGTGGCTCTGATTTGCCTCTCTGACTCCTGTGAGCCTGAGCATCACTTTGCGTGTATAGAGGTGCACTTCTCTGCCCAACCTGCCTGTTGGCGCCTTTCACCCACTTTTCTAGTTGATGGTCTGCCCTTTTCTATTGTTTTACAGGATTTCCTTACATATTCTTCTCGCTGACCCTCTGTTGGCTGTGTTACAAATGTCTTGTCGCAGCTGGTAGCCAGCCTTTCGCTCTCTGACGATGTTTGCTGAGGAAGGGAAGTTAATTTTTATTGTCATCTCCCGTGGTAGTCTTTTGTGTCATGATTCCTTAGCTCTTTGGGGGGTCTGATCTATTAAATCCTTCTGTTCCCTAAAATGAAAAGATATTCTCTGCTTGTAAGGCTTTCAGGGTTTTGTGCTTGACTCTAGGTCCCAACCCGTCCGGGTTTGTTTTTATTATGGTTCAAGGCGGCCACATAGGGCTGGGCTATTTGTCCACAGCTCGCTCCCCGAGGGGCTGGGCACTTCCATCAGCCCCTGTAGGGCCCCGTTTCATGGAGAACCAGCTCTTCGAGCTCCATGTATTGAGTAATCTCCGCTGCCGGTCAGTTCCCTTCTGCCCTGTATCGAAGTTCCATTTACACACACGGCTGACCGGCCTCAGCGGGCCTTCACATCACATTCATGTCTTTCGCTTGGTCAGAAAAAATAGGTTCAATGGCTTGCGGGCCACCCTGCCACATAGAGCTAAAAATGCTGGCGGAAAAGTGTCCCAAGACTTCGCTTGTGTTTTCTCCCCAAGGATAAGTGCTACCAGTACTGGCCAACAGAGGGCGCAGTGACTCACGGAGACATAACGATCGAAATCAAGAGTGACACGCTGTCTGAAGCCATCAGTGTACGGGACTTCCTAGTCACCTGCCGCCAGGTACTGCTGGCACTGCGGGGAGCACCCCGCAGCCTCCCCCGGTCCTGCGCGGCTCCTCCGGCCCCTTCCAGAGCCCCACGTTGGTGTCAGAGTTCAAGGGGCAGCTCTATAAAACTCAGGTCTCCCAGGTCACTTGCCTCCGTGCTGGGGACAGGGATGGGGGCTCCGGGGCTGACTCCAAGAGGCCTGCCACTCCCCAGTCTGGAGAAATGACAGCCACCTGAGTGGGAGGAAGCCACAGGGGCGGCGGGGACTCCTCTGCCAGGCGCCCGGGCCGCTGGGTCCTGGCTCTGCCCTGGGAGGCAAGTTGGGTTGGGGGGTCCCCGGACGAGCGCGGGGCGTGGCTCTGGGCGCACGCAGCGTCCTCCACGCAGTCACCGAGCGCCCCAGACCTGCGGGGGGGGGGGTGTCACACTGCTCGCGACGGGTTCCACCTCCCTGGCTTCTAGAGGGGATGGGCCTCTGCCTCTCGCGCAAGGCTGCTGGTGACCCGGAAAGGGGGTCCCAGGACTTCTGCTGGCGCTCCTGCGGGTGGCGCGCCTGCGACGGCCTGACCAGGGCCCTCGCCGCCAGTGGCGCAAAGGCCCCGCAGAGCTTGTGTGGTCCCGAGTGCCCCCGAGGGTGGGTGGCCGCCCCGGGGCCTGCTCCCGTGCAGAGAGGGGTGGGGGGCCCAGCACCCCAAAGATGTCCCTTGCCCCGCAGCCTCTGGCCCGCCAGGAGGAGCAGACCCGCGTGGTTCGCCAGTTCCACTTCCACGGCTGGCCCGAGGTCGGGATCCCGGCGGAGGGCAAGGGCATGATCGACCTCATCGCGGCCGTGCAGAAGCAGCAGCAGCAGACGGGCAACCACCCCATCACCGTGCACTGCAGGTGAGCGCGCCGGAGCCTCCCCCGGCTACATCTGCACCTTCTCGCGCGCGTGCGCACCTGGCTTTCCACACCTGCCCTCCTCACGCTGCAGGCACTTCGTGGGCGGAGCTAGGGAACGATCGGAACGCACGCCTGCGTCAGGGTACTTGTCCCTGGGTTGAGGAAGGCGGCTCGGATGTGGGGGGTGGCTCAGCTCCGCGTCCTTTCCGCCCCCCAGCAGCGGCGCCGTGACCTCTGCGCCGAGACCCGCCTGGGCGCCCTTGTGGCCTGGCCAGCAGGTGGCGCCACGCCTCCGTTTTCAGTCCCAGCCACCTTCGTAGGCGGCACTTAGAATAAACTAGAAACGGGTTCCTTCGCGTTCTGCTCTGCCTGCCACAACCCAGGCTGAGTTTAGAGCAAGCTGGCCCCCAGCGGTACCAAGGCGAAGAGGTCCTTTCACGGGGCAGAGGCGGGGGCAGGCCCCGCAGGGGACAGGAGCCTTGGAGCCCGCTCGCCCGACCTCTCCCTGGACCTGAACCCGCAGGGTTTGCAGCGCTAACACGCGCCGGGGCAGCGCGCGATGCGGGTCGGGGCCCGGCTGCGAACCGCGATCCTCCCCAGGGAGATGGGCGGTGGTGAGAGCAGCGCCCACACTGGCTGGGTGGCCCCACTCCGAGGCGTCCCTGCGCCGTTACTAGGCGGGTGTTGAACGGTGAGAAGTTAAGCTGCGGCGCTTAAAGGATCCGTCGAGTCCGCGCGCTCACGCTCCTCCCGTGGTCACCCCGGCCCCGGCCGTGCGTCACCCGCGAACACTCTCTCCCCGCAGTGCCGGGGCCGGGCGAACGGGAACATTCATCGCGCTCAGCAACATCCTGGAGCGCGTGAAAGCGGAAGGACTGCTAGACGTGTTCCAAGCGGTGAAGAGCTTGCGACTTCAGAGGCCTCACATGGTGCAAACCTTGGTAAGGACCAGAAACGGTGAGACAATGTTTCCGGGAGAACGCGCTAAGTTGGAACTAGTTGTTGACATTGTCTATGGGGTTAACAGTCATTTGGAAATGCTCAAGGGCCCGCAAACTAAACTGTGTAACAGAGGCTGATACGCATAAGGGGAGAGAGTAGTTGAACAGACTCCCCTGTGTCTTCTATTAGAATGCTTCTCCTAATCATTCAGATGATTTTTATTTTTTAAAGGTTTTATTTATTATTTTCAGAGAGAGGGGAAGGGAGAGAGGCAGAGAGGGAGATAGACATCCATGTAAGGTTGCCTTCCATCTGCCTCCAGCTACAGACCTGGCTGGAGACCTGGTTTGCAACCTGGTTATGTGCCCTGGCTGGGAATCGAACCAGCGACCTCTGGGTTCGCAGGCCAGCGCCTTATCCACTGTGCCACCAGCCGGGGCCAGATGATTTTTTAAATATCATTTTAATGTACTCTTTTCTTTTTCAGGAACAGTATGAATTCTGCTACAAAGTGGTACAAGATTTTATTGACATATTTTCTGATTATGCTAATTTTAAATGAAACTTCCTGCCTTAAAATATTTTTTAATTTAATGGTCAGTATATTTTGTAAAAATCGTGTTAATTTATTTCATAGTTGACATTAATAGCCTTTCTAATTTCTTTGTATATATTTTGTTATGCTTCGAGGCTACCTGCTATAAAGTTATTTCACCTTAAAGACCCCCTTTTAAAAACTGGAATAATGTATTAAAGTCAAATAACATCCCAGAAAGTATATATTTGTGCCAATATCAGTAAATAGTTTAATTTCTCATTAGATCCATATCATTTAATTTCTCACAGTCAGCACCTCTAAATGTTATAGATCTTACTATGCCAAGTGTGCTTATGCAAAATACTAAACACAACATCCATTAGAAAACAGTCGGGGACTCAGAAATCAGTTGAAACACCGGTGTTTCCCAAGCAGCAGCGTTTTTTAAAGGCAAACAGTTGCTGAAGGTCAAGAGGGCAGGTCGAGTCCTCAGTCCCAGCCTTCATGGTTTACCTTTATGCTTTAAAGATCAAAGAAGATTTTACAGCCTGCATCCTGGTCTAAAACACATCAGCGAACTTGGTGACTATATAGTGAGACTTAAATATGCATTTGTCCGGGGCTGTGCCCCTGCCCCCCGGGGCCAGACGACCGGAGAGGCGGTGGTCGTGCCCAAAGCGATGGGAGCAGCCGGCGGAGCTGCGCGCCCACAGCGCCACCTGCTGCCCGTCCGCCTGTATGTTTGACTCAGGCGAAACCGGCTGAGAATCAAACGGACGGCGCTTCTCAGCCCCTCCCGCCGCCGCTCCGCCGGCTGGAGGCCGCCCGGCGCCCGCCCGCAACGGTCAGACTCGCCCGCAGCCTGGCGGCCACACACGCCAGGGGCGCACGCCTGGTAGGATGAGCAGGACAGGCAGTTGGACACTTTAAAGCCTCTTGGAGAAGCTAAGACTGTTTGTACGAAAAGAAATCTTAAAATCTAGATTTGTACAGTTTTTTTTTTAAGTCCCGTTCCTCATTATTTAATTAAAGAAAAGAAAGAGAATCCCTTAAGCTAAAGGCTAACCTATTTTTGGATGGAAATACTACTGAGACCTTGGACACGGGCTACTAATGGGACTGCCAGGTAGGACTGGCTTGTGGGGTGATCAGAGGGGGAGGGGAGGGGTGAATGCGCGGAAGGTTTAATTTAGTGACTGATCTTTCCAGGGCTGTTGGTATCTAGCAGATGAGCACAATGTAAGAAGGGAGACGCTGAAAGCGTTTCCCATGTGCATTTTTGGTTTGGTATTTGTGTTTGAAGAGACATGCAATAGCCTTATTTGACTTTTCCACTGAAAACTGACCCCACGGGTTCTCCTGCGCTCACTGCCAGTGGGAAGGACCCCCCACCCCCCACCCCGGGGCTGGGCGAGAGCCTAACCACAGGCTCCCAGGTGATCTGGCTTCCCCCTTCTCCCACCGATGGGCCGCGCAGGCGCCCAGCTGGGAAAACTAAAGCACAAGTTGGTGCCGGCCGCCCTGGGCTCGGCACTCGGGGATGGATGCGGTCCCTTCCCCCTTCCCGTGCAGTGTGTCCGAAGTTGGGTGCAAAGTGCAGGGAGCTTTGCAAGACATGCCAAGTGACCCCGTTTGTTTTCCTCGTTACAACCCCAAATCCAGAGCCTTTGGCTATAGGGGGAGAGAGGCAGCGGGGCCTTCTCCGCACCGATCCTAGAAACAGCGGGCTGGCTGTGAGGAGGGCAACTTGCCGTGCATTCCAGGGCTCAAGGTCAAAGTCGAAGGGCACAGCTTTGGGTCCAGATGTAGGAGCCGCCCTCACAATCCTGCGCACGCTGAATGGTCTCCCTGGCCTCTCCTGGGCGAGATGAAGCCCTTTTCAGGACACCCCGTTGGCGTGTCCCAGTGTCCATGCGGTGTCCTGGCGCCCTGTTTGGCCCTCCCCGTTCCAGAATGGAAGCAGAGGCCACCGTTTCTTGGACCCAGGCCCCCTCCCCAGACGGGGCAGCCCTTGCCTTTCAGGGAGCCCCCAGACTGCAGCCCGGTGGCCTCCGCCTGGGCCCAGTCTCGCTGAGCACACGGGCCGCGCTGGGCTCTTCTCCCCTTTCGGTCAAAGTCCGCTGTACAAAGGGCAGCGCCGTGCCGACCTCGGTCCCGTTTTCCTGTGCTGCATGCCGTGCACTTCAAATGCCAAATTGTGATCGGAAGACTGCTGTTCTGATCTGTGCGCTTTCCTGGTCACCGTGTGACTGCCTTACTCTCCACGTGCTCATGAAGAATGCATTCCAGTGTTTGAAAAGGCATTTTTACGTGTTTTTTAAAAACTTACAGAAACGAACCTGGCGTCGGTTCAGCATTTGGAGACATGCCCCATCGTTATTCTTTTAATGTCGGACGACCCACGCTTTGGTTTAACCAAGTCGTGTTTCATTTATGTGCAATCTTCGTATGTACGTACTCCATGCCGACGATCGTGTTTTCCTTTGTTCCATTTATAATTTGATCTTGCTCTGATTATAATGCCGGTGAATGTTGCTCAGTTTGTACATGCACATGGCGGCCTACACCATCCCGATGCAAGGATAAATCTTTACTTTCACCTCCCGCCTGCGTCTCTTTCTTTGAGGGAATCTCTTCGTTTCTTTTCTGTGCCGGAAGCCGCTCTAGACAAGATGTGCCTTGGGTAGATGCTGATTTACATAGACAATTAAATTTAGGACTCGTACGGTCTAGCTCACAGTGGGAGGAGGAACAGCCCCCACCCAGAGTGGCTGGGCACGTGGCAAGTGGCCACGCAGTGACCGCTCAGGGGGCCTCAGGCCCAAGGGCACCTCTCAGGCAGGAACCTGAGCTCCGAGCAGGGGTCCCGGATATGTGAGCGTGGATGACAGGTGCTAGTGTGCTTCAGGGGCACAGCCAGGTGCCATCCAAGTCCTTGCACGTAGCGATTCTTCCAAAAACCCAGCGCCTACCCATCAGCCTCACGGCTCTGACCTCCCCAGCGCCCTTCACACCGTCCACCTGCACCTCAGGTATCCCAGACCCACTGCGGGACTGAAACATAGGCTTTTATTGGCTGTATTTAATACATTTTGAGTCTTCCATTTGCTAAAATAAATGAATAAAAGCACCCACAACGGAATGCTGTTTGCTCCTGTTGACCACGAGTTAGAGGTTTTCCTCACGGATCTGCCTGCCTGTCCTGTTGATAAGTGTCCCTTCTGCTCCAGGCGTGGTGGGCTCAGGGCAGCCGGAGCAAGAGGCAGACATGCCCTGGGGGGTGGACGGGTGGACCTCGCGGGCACATGGGGACATCCATCAGTGACCCCCTGACTCAGCCTGGGTGAGTGGCAGCTCTGGGCGGGGGTCCGCGTCGTGTACCTATGCGTGTGCGCACGTGTCGGGGTGGGTCTGAAGGAGGCATAGGTGGGCTGGTACTGAGAGCAGACTGTGCCGGACAGATCATTCGGACATTTGAAGGCAAAAAGGTACAAACACGTTCCATTTCCTGAGAACGTCCCACCAGAGCGGTGACTCCCTTGGACAGGCTGAGATGCTGGCTGGCCCCGCAGCGACAGGTGTTGGTTTCCTGCCCCGTTCTCACCCGAGTAGCCCCAAAACACCAACGGAAGGATGCGTCCTGGGGTTCTCCCCCCACTTTGCGAGCCTTGCATGAGCCCTAATCCAGACCTACTACCCTGACTGTGCCCTGGACGCACTGTGTTTACGAAGGAGGAAGTGTGCTCAGTGAGGTTCGGTTGGGATTGAACCCCAAAGGGTTTAACTAACCCGCAGGCATGGGGACAACGAGTTTTCTCCGTGCAGCTTCATGGTTCCCGCTGAGCCAGACCCTCCGTCATAGGGAAGCCGCTGCTCCTGCCCTTGAGTTGGGCCCACCTGAGAGGTGCATTTATGACTCACACCTTCAGGTCATGCTCCCTTCTGGAGGGGCCACTCCACTTCCTGGCCCTGCTTGACTGTCACCCAGCCTGACATGTCTCCCCACCCCAGCCTTCCGGCCACCTGTCACTCCCTTAGGACCTTAGACCCACTGTCCAGAGCCACACTGCGGCAGCCCAAGTACCTAAAGCAACGAATGACGGAGACAGACGCACCCACATTCACTCAGAAATGTTTATTTTTATGTGAGCCTCACTCCAAGCCAGACAGACACAGGACACAAGGGGACAGACAGGGGGACAGCTGCCTTCTTGTCATGCTCACCTAGCCTGGCATGGCAGGTGAAGGGGGAGGAGTCCAGACAGGTGACTGGACAAATGGTGTGCCACCTTCCGGCTTAGAAGACACAGAGGGACAGGACACACAGAGAGGCCCCGGAGTTAATGTACATCTGGGCCTGAAACAAGAAAGCAGCTCAAAACGAGACCCGGGGGTGCAGGCTTGCGGGTTGGAGCACGATCTTCCTGGGAAGGGCCGCGCGCCCGTCGCTGGCAGACAGGCCTCACTTTAGGGTGGCTCGTGTCGCTTCCTGTGCACGGTGGGCCGCCAGGCGCAGTCAGGAAAAGCTCCGAAAATGTAAATGCCACCAGATCAGAGAGGCTAAGAGGGGCATAACAGCCCAGAAATGAATGAGTGGCCCGTGGCAGGGGTCCATCTCAGCGGAGAGCGGTCCTGGCTGAGGCCAGCGTGCATCAGGTGAAAAAGGCAGGTTACAGTCAGCCCCCAACTGTAGTGACCACCATACCGTGAGGATAGGGTCAGGTGCCACCCTCCAGGTCACTTTTCTCCCCTTAAATGGAAGTCCCCAAGGATGGGACTGTCTTGTGTGGAGAACCAGCAGCCCCAGAGCAAGGACCCATGCCTCCACCACTGTGGGGACCTCGAAGCACCGTGAATATTCGCTGACCCCGCTCCCAGGGTTCCCTGAGGACCTGCCCAGTGCAGGGACAGGAGGACAGAAGCCCCAGCTTCGGGAGGTTCTGATGGGGACACAGACAAACATAGAAGCATTTACAACACAAAGGCGGAAGCCCAGGGGTCTGTCTCAGGGCTGCGTGTGGCCAAGGTGTCACCCAAACTGACCCCCACCCCTGTCTTAAATTGTTACCATTTCAGCAAACCCGAGTCTCCTTCCTTACCTGAGTGTGGGGGTGGGGAGGGGGGTGCATACACCTTCCAGAGTCAGAAATTCTTAACAGCTTTCTTCCCTTAAAACCCCAAACAGCGTTATTTACAGAATTCACTTAAATTTACAGCAGACACTATACTAGAACTTATCACAAAACTAAACATACTACTGTCTCTCCCTCCTCAACCTCAGCTAAATATCTTCTCTGTCCCGACGACTTCTGGTTCTCACTTTCTTGACACACGCACCATCGTCCTCCTGTTTGGGAAGAAAAATAACAACTCTTAAATCATTTAAAACGACGACTTCTGTCGCCAATTGTGATCTGCAAATGCCCAACCCCCCCTGCCCGCGAATGTTACTTTTCTTCCTTAAACTGTTTCTGACTATTTGCTTTTATAAACTTAAATATCTGGTCATGTCATAAAAAGTTTGTAACCTATTTTCAAGTTCATAGGTAATAAAAGCATTTCCACACCAATACAACGTTTTGTTTGCTTTCTCAACATGTGGCAAAATCTACCTGGAAACATTACCCACTTATTCACAAGTGAAACAGCAAACCACTTGCCTCTGCTGTCTTTTCTGCAGGTCTCTTGGCACTCCGAGTCACTCTCGGCTTGGACTGACCCTCCAAACTGTCCCCTGGAGGAGGGACCGTCACCCTTCTTGATCTCAGGGATATGAAGCCAGAGCGTGGGGGACCTTCCTCCTCTCCCTGGGCCCCCGCGCTGCTTGCCACTGCTTTCTCCTTGGCTGCCCTGGCCGTGGGCACCTCACCCGGTCTTCCAGGTCGCAGGCACCTTCTCGTCTCGTGCACTTTGTCCCCAGAGGTAGACTCCGGGGCTCCAGCTTCTGGGTTTGGAATCTCCATCCCTCGGGAGGGCTTCACAGGCTTTACACTCCTCTTCCTTGTCACCTTTCCTGCGGATGGAAGCGGCGCAGGGCTTGGCTCTGCGCCGTTGCTTTTATCTGGGAGATTGGAGTGCAGGGATGCTCCCTAAAAAATTCAAAAGACGCCCACAAAGTGCCAGTCGTGAGTAACGCACATCTGAACACCCAACATGGAGGGAAAAATCAAAGGTGAACTCAGAGGGGAACTCACGTGAGCATTTTACGCAAGTTCATTCCCCAAGATGCCCGTAAACCTGAGACACCCGCTCGTTCCCGTGGAGAAATCACCTCTCCCGATAAGCCCTAAATAAGGCCGTTGGTATAAATTCCAGCCCCAGCCTCACGAATGTTAGATACAGTTATGAGAAGGGGTGGGGGGGGGAGCATATGGACAAACGCCCCTCATTCCCCCATTCAGGCAGGGGGCTCAGGCAGAGCAGGCACGTTTCCTGGAAGTCTGCGGCTTCCCGCGCCCAGTTGGAACCACGGGCTCTATCAAACATGCTCCACAGTTGTCAGCCACGTTCCCGGGCCCCCCGCCATGGACAGGGCGCCCCGAAACAGAGCGAACTCCACCCGTCGGGCTCCTGAGAAAGGCTCCCCAAGCCTGGCGTGACCACCCTGGCCCGTTGATTTCCCACACGAGCCTCGTCCGGATAGATCACAGGATCCTTCCCTGGGGTCTGCAGTGACTCGGGGCCCCCCTCACACTCGGGTTCCCCACAACCTATACCAAACAGTAAAGAGAATGGGGACAACGTGCGGTAGGGAACCCGCCATCACCTTGTCCAGGGAGGTCCTGTCGTCCCGTCGGCCCTTCGTTCTCCCCTTCCTGCTGGGCGCGTCGGCCACCGGCTCGCTGCTTTCGGCCAGAACTCGCAGCCTCCTCGTCCGGACCGAGGGCTCAGGAGGCTCGTGCTGCTCTGGGGGGGCGGCCCGCCGTCTCTTCCGCGGGGGCGCCTCCTCGGCGGCGTCCTGGGCGCGAGCCCCGCTGCGCAGCCTGCGGGCGCCCGGGCCGCTGCCAGCCTCGCGCTTCCCCCTGCGGGGCGGGGAGCCGCCGCCCTCGCCCGGCGACTTGACGGGGTCCCTGCCGCCCACCGGCTCTTCCACGCGCCTTGCGCCCAGGGCCCCAGCGACTCCTCCGGGTGCCGTTGCAGGCTCGCTTGGGTCTGGTGTGTGCGATGCGGTTCTCGCCAGGCGCGCAGCACCGGCGCGCAGTTCCCGGACCTGAGCCCGGCTCGCGAGGGGCTGGGCCGCCCCCCTGCGCGGTCTCCGCGGGCTCGGCTCCCGCCCGGCAGCTTCGGGGTGCACAGCGGGGCCTGCAGCAGCGTCCACTGGCGCCCCGCGTAGCCGCGTGGGCCTCCTGGGGGCCCACGGCCCTTCCTGCACGTGCGCTGTCCCTGGAGGAGCCCTGAGCTGTCGCCGGGTCCTCGCTGGCCAGGCGGCCTCGGGGGGCGTCTCCTCGGTGTCCACACTCACTGGTTCATCTTTGCAGACCGGTATTAGGAGGAGCTCTTGAGGTGTGGCCGGGCCTTGTGACAACGGGGCCTTTTCCTTCCGTGTCCTGGCCCTACTCCTGCTTCCAGTTACATTTTCCGCAGGGTCCAACTTCGGTCCTGCAGGCTCTTTCAACAATTTCATGTCCTTGTCCTCCTCTTGTTCTCTGCGGGACCGCAGGGCCCTTCTGGGGGCTGGGAGCTCTTCCTGCACGTCCCCTGCCCCTGGAGGAGCCCTGAGCTGTCGCCGCGTCCTCGCTGGCATGACGATGGCTTCCGGCTGTGCCGACCCGGAGGGCACGTCGGTGTTCTCAGCACACACTGGTTTGTCCGTGTGATTTGGTTTTAGGAGGAGCTCCTTAAGTCTGGCTGGGTCCTGTAAAAATTGAGCCTTTTCCTTCCGTGTCCTGGGCCTCCTCTGGCCTCCAATGACATCTTCTGCAGGGTTGAGTTTTTGTTCTGGAGACGCCTTAAAGAATTTCACGTCCTTCTCCCCCCGCCCTTGTTCTCCAGGGGACCGTGCGGGTTTCCTGGATGCCCGTGTGGGCTTCCTGAGCGCTGCGAGTTCATCTTTCGTGGCTGCTTTTCCTGGAGGAGCTTTGAGCCGCCTGTTCCTACCGGCTGACATGACAACTGCTTTTGTTTTGGGGGATTTGCTGGACTTCTTGGTGGTTTTGTTATCCGTCCCTGTTTCCATGAAGTGCTCTGGTGTTTGGAAGAGCTCTTTGAGGCCGGCCAAGTCTTCCGTGGGTTGGACCTTCTTCCTCTTGGGTGTTCTTGACCTCTTTCTGCTCCCAGGTACATGCTCTGCTGAGTCCAGTTGCTGTTCTGCAGCTTCCATCAATGCCTTGGCTTCTTTGTCATCACTGACTGGGTCTCTGGGGAAGCACGTGGTCATCCCAGACTTTTCTGTCAGCTTCCTAAGGCCTGAGAACTCTTCCTCCACGCCCACTTTCCTCAGTGGTATCTTCAGCTGTCTGCTCATGCTGGTGGGCCTGATGACTGGTTCTGGTTGTGAACGTTGGCACAGTATTGTGGTGGTTGTGTCCTCAGTCATTGATGCTACTGAGTGGTTTGGTGTTTGGAAGAGCTCTTTCAAGCCGGTGAGATCTTCTATAGGTTGGACCTTCTTGGGTGTTCTTGACTTCCTCCTACTTCCAGTCACATGCCCTGCTGAGCCTAGTTTCTGTGTTGGAGTTTCCATCCATGCTTTGATGGTTTTATCATCACCTTCGGGTTCTCTGTGTGGGTATCTGGTTTCCCCTGGTGTTGCTGTAACCTTCCTGAGAGCTGGGAGCTCCTCCCCTGTGTCCACTTTCTTCAGAGGTGTCCTGCAACGTCTCTTTGTGCTGGTTGGCGTGCTGACTGGTCCTGCTTGTGGAGATTTGCTGGGTTTGTTGGTAATTCTGTCATCAGTCACTGTTTGCAGGAAGTGATCTGGTGTTTGGAAGAGCTCTTTGAAGCCAGCAAAGTCTTCTATGGGTTGGACCTTCCTCTTGGGTGTTCTTGACTTCCTCCTACTTCCAGTTACATGTTCTGCTGAGTCCAGTTTTTGTTTTGGAGTTTCCATCAATTCTTTGGTATCTTTAACATCACCTTCTGGTTCTCTGTGAGAATGTGTGGCTTTCCCTGGTGTTGGAGTCAACTTTCTGAGTGCTGAGAGCCCTTCCTCCGTGTCCACTTTCTTTAGGGGTGTCCTGCAACGTCTCTTTGTGCTGGTTGGTTCTGCTTGTGGAGATTTGCTGGGTTTGTTGGTAATTCTGTCATCAGTCACTGTTTGCATGAAGTGATCTGGTGTTTGGAAGAGCTCTTTGAAGCCAGCAAGGTCTTCTATGGGTTGGACCTTCCTCCTGGGTGTTCTTGACCTTCTCCTACTTCCAGTTGCATGCTGTGCTGAGTCCAATTTCTGTTCTGGAGTTTCCATCAATGCTTTGATATCTTTATCATCACCAACTGGGTCTCTGGGTAAGTAGGTAATTCTCCCTAATGTTTGTGTGGGCTTCCTAAGGACTGGAAACTCTTCTTTCACATCCACTTTCACTAGAGGTGTCCTGGAACGTCTCTTTGTGCTGGTTGGCATGCTGCCTGGTTCTGCTTGTGGGGTTTTGTTGGGTTTATTGATGGTTCTGTCATCAATCACTGTTTCCATGATGTGACTTCTTGTTTGGAAGAGTTCCCTGAAGCCAGCCATGTCTTCTACAGGTTGGATGTTCCGTTTTGGTGTTCTTGACCTTTTTCTGCTTCTAGGTATATGTTCTGCTGAGTCCAGTTGCTGTTCTGCAGCTTCCATCAATGCCTTGGCTTCTTTGTCATCACTGACTGGGTCTCTGGGGAAGCATGTGGTCACCCCAGATTTTTCTGTCAGCTTCCTAAGGCCTGAGAACTCTTCCTCCATACCCACTTTCCTCAGAGGTGTCTTTAGCTGTCTGCTCATACTGGTGGGCCTGATGACTGGTTCTGGTTGTGAACGTTGGCACAGTATTGTGGTGGTTGTGTCCTCAGTCATTGATGCTACTGAGTGGTTTGGTGTTTGGAAGAGCTCTTCCAAGCCGGTGAGATCTTCT
The DNA here is from genome assembly GCA_004026585.1 of Noctilio leporinus. Classification (NCBI taxonomy): domain Eukaryota; kingdom Metazoa; phylum Chordata; class Mammalia; order Chiroptera; family Noctilionidae; genus Noctilio; species Noctilio leporinus. Next base: position 53,650 of record PVIW01007078.1, on the reverse strand, counting down.
ATAGGCTGGACCTTCTTGGGTGTTCTTGACTTCCTCCTACTTCCAGTCACATGCCCTGCTGAGCCTAGTTTCTGTGTTGGAGTTTCCATCCATGCTTTGATGGTTTTATCATCACCTTCGGGTTCTCTGTGTGGGTATCTGGTTTCCCCTGGTGTTGCTGTAACCTTCCTGAGAGCTGAGAGCTCCTCCCCTGTGTCCACTTTCTTCAGAGGTGTCCTGCAACGTCTCTTTGTGCTGGTTGGCGTGCTGACTGGTCCTGCTTGTGGAGATTTGCTGGGTTTGTTGGTAATTCTGTCATCAGTCACTGCTTGCAGGAAGTGATCTGGTGTTTGGAAGAGCTCTTTGAAGCCAGCAAAGTCTTCTATGGGTTGGACCTTCCTCTTGGGTGTTCTTGACTTCCTCCTACTTCCAGTTACGTGTTCTGCGGAGTCCAGATTTTGTTTTGGAATTTCCATCAATTCTTTGGTATCTTTAACATCACCTTCTGGTTCTCTGTGAGAATGTGTGGCTTTCCCTGGTGTTAGAGTCGACTTTCTGAGAGCTGAGAGCCCTTCCTCTGTGTCCATCTTCTTCTGAGGTGTCCTGCAACGTCTCTTTGTGCTGGTTGGCGTGCTGACTGGTCCTGCTTGTGGAGATTTGCTGGGTTTGTTGGTAATTCTGTCATCAGTCACTGCTTGCAGGAAGTGATCTGGTGTTTGGAAGAGCTCTTTGAAACCAGCAAAGTCTTCTATGGGTTGGACCTTCCTCTTGGGTGTTTTTGACTTCTTCCTACTTCCAGTTACATGTTTTGTGGAGTCCAGTTTTTGTTTTGGAGTTTTCATCAATTCTTCGGCCTCTTTAACATCATCCTCTGGTTCTATTTGAGAGTGTGTGGTTTTGCCTGGTTTTGCTGTAGACTTCCCAAGTGCCGAGAGTTCTTCCTCCTTGTCCACTTTCTTCAGAGGTGTCCTGCAACGTCTCTTTGTGCTGGTTGGTGTGCTGATTGGTCCTGCTTGTGGAGATTTGCTGGGTTTATTGGTTTTGTCATCAGTCACTGTTTCCATGAAGTAATCTGGTGTTTGGAAGAGCTCCTTGAAGCCAGCAACGTCTTCTATGGGTTGGACCTTCCTCTTGGGTGTTCTTGACCTTCTCCTACTTCCAGGTACATGCTCTGCTGAGACTGGTTTCAGTTCTGGAGTTTCCATCAATACTTTGACATCTTTGTCATCACTGAGTAGTTCTCTGGGTAAGCAAGTAATTGTTCCTGATGCTTGTGTGGGCTTCCTAAGAACTGAGAACTCCTCTTTCACATCCACTTTCCCCAGAGGTGTCCTAGAACGTCTCTTTGTGCTGGTTGGAGTGCTGCCTGGTCCTGCTTGTGGAGATTGGTTGGATCTATTGGTTTTGTCATCAGTCACTGTTTGCATGAAGTGATCTGGTGTTTGGAAGAGCTCTTTGAGGCCAGCAAGGTCTTCCATGGTTTGAACCTTCCTCTTGGGTGTTCTTGACCTCCTCTTGCTTCCTGTGACATGTTCTGCTGAGCCCAGTTTCTGTTTTGGAGTTTCCATCAATGCTTTGATGCTTTTATCAACTTCTGGTTCTGCATGAGAGCGTGTGGCTTCCCCTGGTGTTGGTGTCGACTTCCTGAGTGCTGAGAGCTCTTCCTCCGTGTCCACCTTCTTCAGAGGTGTCCTGCAACGTCTCTTTGTGCTGGTTGGCGTGCTGCCTGGTTCTGCTTGTGGAGATTTGATGAGCTTCTTGGTAGCTTTGTCACCTGTCACTGTTTCCATGATGTGAAAGAGCTCTTCGAAGCCAGCAAGGTTTTCCATGGGTTGGGTGTTTTTCTTGGGTGTTCTTGACCTTCTCTGACTCCCAGTTACATGCCTTGCTGAACCCTGTTGTTGTTTTGGAGTTTCCTTCAATGCTTTTGTGTTTTCATCACCATCTAGTGATTCCTCGTGTGTGTGCTTGGTGTCCCCTAGGGTTGGCATGGGCTTTCTGAGTGCAGAGAAAGCATCTGAATTCGTACTACAGGAAGGCCTCTTGACCCGGACTTTCGTCTTGGTTGCCATGCTGCCTGATTCCGGTTTTGGAGATTTGCAGAACATCATTGTGGTCTTGTTTCCTGTACCCCTTGGTTCCTCAGCATGACCTGCAGTTTGGTGGTAACTGTGGATGCTCGCCAGATCTTCCTTGGATTCTGTCTCTTGCCATCTCTTCATGGCAGTTAGCTCAGTTCCTGGGTCACCTTTCAGCCCTGAAGATCTTCTTGATTTCCTCACAGCTATCATCTTTTCAGAATTTTCTTTTGTTTCGGTGTTTCTCTTACATGTTTCAAAGGCTCCTTCACTTTCCTTCATCTCGTCCTCTAGTAGGTGTGCTTGTACAGGTGATTTCATCAGATATCTTCCCATGACGCTCCCATTAGTGTCAACCTTTGTGTCTTCCTTTTCACACTCTGTACCAGGTGCCTGCGAATTTCTGAGCCCCACAGACTTCCTGCATTTCTTTGCACTGGATGCTGCTTTTGGAGACTCAGTCTTAGATGGTGGAGTTTTCACATTTTTATTTAATGTAATATACCGTCTTCTCAGTGTTGGGCTTGCAGACTTTATGTCCAATGGTTCTTGTGCATTCTGAGCACTGGGGAACACATTCTCTCCTGTAAGAAATAAAAACATACACAGTAAGTATATTCCATTCACTGTGTTGTGCCAATTCGGTATTTTATCCTCATGAAATATTGCATAACAAGCAATAATTTGCCTTCCTCATCATCTTACTAATAATGTGAGTCTGCAAATGGGGCTAGGAATCTGACATGTAGACCATGTGTACTTAAGAATAATGTTATTTGATGCCCTGGCTGGTGGCTCAGTGGACAGGCACCCGCCTGTGAACCCAAATGTCATTGGTTCAATTCCCAGTCAGGACATATAACCAGGTTACAAGCCAGGTCTGTAGCTAGACGCAGGTGAAAGAAAACCACATGTTGATGTTTCTTTCCCTTTCTTCCCTTCTTCCTTGCCCTTCTCTCTAAAAATTATGAACAAAATCTTTAAAAAAAAAAAAAGAAAAGGATAATGTTATTTGGTGTTATAGAGTGTAGTCATACATAGGCAGTGGTTAGAATATCCACAGGGATTAAACAAAGAAAATTCCTAAAGAAGGGTCACCTGAAGGCTACACACCATGTCTCAGTGACCTGCACACAGACATATTTTTTCCTTCAAGCATGAGAAATAGCTATTTCTTCTTTCTGAACCACCAATACAGCACCATAGCTTACACGGAATCCACTTGGTATCCACGTTACAAGGAAACACCTACTTTTTAGCTGTAGGAAGCACCATCAGTGTAGCAGGGTGCTCACCCTGCAATCCAAACTTGGCACCAAGTGAGAGAGCGAGACAGCTTTATGTGCCCCACCTCACACTCCCACCGGGCACAGGCCCATCCAGAGTGGCAGGCCGCAGGCACAGTGTCCACGCTGTTGTCTTTCTCTTTGGTCATTTGCAATTTTGAGTTTAGGTAACTTACTCATAAGTATAATGAGAAATCATTACCCTTTTTGGCTATTGCCCTCTTTATGATAAATAAAGAAGGCCAAACTGGACACAGGTGGCCCTGGCTGAGTAGCTTGGTTGATTCGCGCACCGTCCCCATGTGCCAAGGTGGCCAAGTTCAATCCCCGGCCAGGGCATATACAAGAAGCAACCAATGAATGCACAAATAAGTGAAACAAGTCAGTGTTTCTCTCTTAAAACAGTTTAAAAATAAGCATACACAAGTAGTTTGATTATTAAAGAAATATATTCCCTTTTACTCAAATCACTAAATACCAGTGCTAGTTCAACTGCTGATAGTTTCCTTTCAAAACAACAAAACAGAAGCGTGAGTGTCAGGAGTGTCAGTTGTAAAGAAATAAGACAAGTCTGTTATTAAAACACCACCACCACCACCTACATACAGTTCTATTAAAGTCGCAGAAGTACGAGAAAAAGAAAAGTAAACCAACCAAAATTTTCGGGGGCGCACAGCAGAGGCTTTTCTTCAAAATGAAATACTTGGATCTCTTTTCCAAGCAAACCCTCTGAATTTGGCAAAGTGTTGGGACAGAAGCTCATCGTTTGCGGCTTCTCTTTCGCTGGGGTCTTGAACATTTCGGTTAGCCCTGTTACATGAAAATGGTGGAAAAGCAATTACCATATTGCTCCAATACGCAAACACCCACGTCAGTCCCCACATACAAAGATGCACTTCCAAGATTCCTGGGAGAGGTCTCAGAGGAGGGGGGTGCGTTACTAATGAACTCATCTTGTTAAAAGAGGGCAGTGGGCTATTAGACTCTTGTAGGTTCTCTTCTTGCCTGTTCTCTTGAAGGAAACAGAGGAAGGAAGTTGACTCGGTCTCCCAATGTCATGCCCAGCCATGAGCACTGGGCAGTGGACACAGGCAGCCCCGGGGGCCTGCCCTCCAAGCAGGCATCCAGAGGCACAGTGGTCTTGAGGTACCTTTGAAAGTCTGTGGTTCCAGACTTTATGTACAAATGAAATGACCCAAGTATTAAAAATGACATAGGACTGCTCATTTTTAGTACTACCACATAATATCACCATCTTTTCATTTTAACACCCAATAGTAGTACCGATATCTCAGAAAAAAAATCTGGTCCTTTAAATGGGAGATTTAACTTTCTTAAAAACCTCTATTATCCCACATTCTCCGTATTTTCCTCATTCTCCCATTGATGGCTCAAAAGCCCATCCAGCTCCTGCCCGCAAACTCTGCTTGGGAAGCCTGCCTGGAAGGCCCCTCAGAGCAGCCACAGCCAACTCACTTAAGAACCCATCTGCCACTGTTCAGGCCATACTTAGAGCACCCGGGACTTAGTCTTCAGCACATGCTGGGATCATGGGAGTTACTCACACCAGGGGTGGATGCTCCCGGCTGGTGCGGCTCAGGAGACTGAGTGCCGGCCTATGAACCAAAGGGTCGCTGGTTCGACTCCCAGTCAGGGCACAGGCCTGGGTTGCAGGCCAGGTCCCCAGTTGAGGGCGCACGAGAAGCAACACACATGGATGTTGCTCTCCCTCTCCTTCTCCCTTCCTTCCCCTCTCTCTAAAAACTCAAAAATCTTTTTTAAAAAAGGGTGGTTGCTGGTGACTCTCTAGGAAAGTTTTGTCTTGAAGGAAGATGAGAACACTGTCCTGAGCAATAATAACTCAAGTTCCATTAACATTTTCTTAAGAATATTTTTGAGGCTTTGTTGTCAGTGCTTCATAAGATATATTAGGACACACACATGTAGCTTACAAGGATACACAGACACACACCTGCACACGGGTGGTTTAGGCTAAGCTTTTCCTCATGGAACTTGATAGTGAAACTTTGGTTTTCATTGTTCTATGCTGTGTGTGTGTGTGTGCATGTGTGTTTAAGCCAAATGCATCGACCTGGATGACTCTAACCAAAGGGTACATTAGCTGGCTTATACAGGGAAAACGCCTCTTCTGTTAAAATTTGCCTCAAATAAATGCAAGATTCCACCAAGCAAACTCAAGTCGTGTCTCCCTCTACAAGTGTCCAAAGCAGGAGCCACTGGTCCAACTTTGGCACAAAACCTAAACCCTGGGTCCCACAATGGCTCAATCTGCCGCAACCACAAGCATTCTTCTAACAAGAACAGCAATGTTATTCATGCCTCTTCAGAGGCCTTTGATTCATGAAACAGTTAAGCAACATGGAAGAAAAGGAAAGCTTGAAGTAAAACATGCTCAAACCAGAGGCTGCAACCCTGGGGCAGCTAAGAGCAAGTGCCCGGCCTTCTCCGCAGAGTAGCACCCAGTCCTCTGCGCCTGTGCCGCTGTCCAGGGTGAACAGGCAAAGGTCCCCATCTACGCTTCGCACCTGGGACTGGCCCTGCCCCCGGATGAGGCTTTCTCTTCCCGGACCATCATGAGGCCGGGAAGGTGACAGGATTGTTGGCTCCCGGGTCCCCTCACAGCAGGTAAACACCACCTACAGTCCCATGGTTTACAGGAAGGCGTGTTTGTACCTGAAAGGTCTTCACTGAAGTCGATTTTCTTGTTGAGCCTGAAGCTGTTCAGCATTCTGCAGGGCCGAGCAGGCACGTTCACCTTCACGATGTGAGCTTTCCCGATGACAATGGTGCAGGGAGAGGCTGCGTGGCCGGTGCTGAACTCACTGGGCACGATGCCCGTGGGCTTCTGGAAAAAAGGCAGGAGAACACAGGATGCCTAAGCACAGATCTGCACCCCAGGTCACTTTAACTACCATGACATGTAGCCCAGCGACTCACGCAGGACACGTACCTTCGGAGTATTAACTCTCTTCTGTCTCTTGTTCGGCGGCCTCGGAGGGCCGTGTTTCACGACTTTGGTTTGTGTCTGTTTGGCGCTGAGTTTTACTACGTCTGCCCATGATTTTGCCACTGTCAAAAGGAAAAGATGGTGAAACCTCCCCAAACGGTGTTGGTGGTAAAGCTCACGTGAAGACATACCGGGTCCCACGACACTCACCCATCAAGTTGGCTTCCGAGGCTCCGCTCCGCCTTCGGGAGTGAATGGTCTGCAGGAGTGCGTGCTGGCTCCGCTCCACGGAGGTCCTCTTGGGAACCTGCGGCGGCTGCGGCGGCTGGCTGCCACTCAAGGCTGCCGGCATGGGTGACATCCGGCGACCGCCACCCGCCACTGCAGACGTTTTGGCAGGACCACAGGCTAGGGAGCTTGTTAACACGTTTTGTGCGGTCCCTTCCAAACTGATCTCTGAAGAATCTTTCCTGGACTCTGGAGGCTGTTCCTGACGAGATTGAAATGTCCCTGAGAAAGCTCACCACAAACATCACATCTCTGATGTGGCGGTTCAAGCCCCCCCCAGTGACAAACTTCCGCTGTTATGAGATACAAGAAACCTCCAATTGCCAGAAACATAAACTCATGTCTGGTGTGTCCAGGAGTTGCTGTGAAAGATTCTGTACTGCTCTCAAATACTTAAATCATTTGAGCTAGTTTAGATTGAAACACAAAGAATTTCAGCTGCTTAGATCTTGGAGCACCAAAACATTTCACCCACAGGCAAAGGTGAGGGTGTGTGCGCATCGTTTAAGGAAAGAAAAAAAGCAGCGAACAAGCCTTAACTAGGTAATTGCAGGTAGGAAGGGGGAGGACACGAAGCCAGAGCTCAGGGAACCCACGCAAGCACACGGGTGGGTGCGTGACCACCTCCCCGCTGCGTGCACAAAAGGCTGCTCACTCCCGGGAGCCAATGCACACCTCACATGCCTTTAGGCGTGGACAGCGATGGACACGGGCACCTGTGCTGGGGGTGAGCCGGGGGCCACGGCTTCCTGGAGACCTATTACATGGGGCAGGGAGCTGATACAAGTCCTCGACAGTTAACAGTAAAGATCGTAGGTGCGTGCCCCCAAAGAGTGCCCTTCAACCTTATGATTCTTTAAAAAATAATAGAACACTTTACAGTCATGGCCATGACGTCTCCAGATTCTTTGCATAACTGGGAGTTTTTGCTGGGTCACCAGAGTGGTCCTCTGGCCCTGGATGCCCGGGCAGGGGGCCAGGGAAGCAAAGTCCTGAGGGCTCACCTGGGTTCGGCCACCTCCCAACAGTTCGGAACTCAGGTGTTTGATTTCCGACACCCAGGGCAATGAGCTCCTTACACTTTTTAGTGTTACTTTATACTAGAAAGAAAAAGGTCTTGTTGTCCTTTCACTTGTGTGAGGAGCCTGGCAGGAGGACGCACCCAGGACATGAGCCAGCAGGGCACTGAGAACGCCGGGGTGGCACATACCTTAATGATTTTCTTCAGGACAGCTGGCGTGTGGGCCACAAGGGACTTCCTCCTCACTGGTGTCTCTCCTCTTTTGACAGGTGTATTCGGAGGTAGGTTTTCATCAAATAATTCAGGTCTCAGGTGGCCCCCGAAGGAGACCCGCCTTCTCTTCACGGGCACCCCCTCCATCTTATCTGAAGTAGTAGATAAAGATGGGAAAGGGGTGGGGAACCACATGAGCACGCAGGACCTGCTTCTGGTCCATGCTGCACCCTCCTTCTCTGGTGATGCCAAGGAAGCTAACGCTGCTTCCGGAGCTCATGGGACCGGGGTCAGGCCACCAAAACGCCCATCCCAACGCGACGGCACAGAGCTGTTCTGTAAAATGCTGACTCAGAGTAGGGGTGCCAAACTCATTGTCACCGGGGGCCGCATCAGCCTCCCAGTTGCCTTCAAGGGGCCGAATGTCATTTTCGGACTGGATACATGTCACTACTCCTTCACAGTTCAGCGAGCCGGGTACAAACAAGGTGCCGCTGGATAAAATGTGGAGGCCACATTCGACCCGCGGGCCTTGTGTTTGCCACCTGTGACTTAGAGGACCCAAGGCACAGGACGCAGACTTTGCAATGCAGGGAGGCCTCCCGTGCAAAGCCGTTATGCTCCCTCTCTGTTCTCGGCTGTGGCCCGAGGAAGAGAATCAAATAAACCGTTCGCAGCAGCCCCAGAACCACCATGATATCCTGTCCTCCCCTCACAGCTTCTCCTGTCACCCCTACAGCCATCACCAGGTCTCAGCACAAAGCTCTCAACGTGGACAATGACCACGGCTGTCTTTGACCCTCAGCCCTGGCTTCTCTGCCACAGGGCAAATCATCTTTTTAAGGAAGGAGGTTTCATTAATTCATCTGTAGGTGGAGGTACACGGGACCTTTCAGGAGAGAATGAACTTAAAAGTTAAAATAAACTTACGAATGGACTCGTCCAAGTTGCTGACGTCGACTGAACGGAGGCCAGGTGAGGCAGCGGCGGCCCCTGGCGGCTCCGCTGCGCTGAGGGAACCCCCTGGAGCCCTTCTCGCCACGTGGACCGGCAGCGGGGTGAACACGGCTTGCTTTGGGACTTCTGCTCCTGGGCTAAGAAGGGCGGCATCTGGAGGGAGGCTTCTCCGCCTCTTCCTGGAAAAGCCTTTGTCTGGTGTCTCTCTGCCGTCACCCGCATGTTCACCTCCGGTGGGGGTCTGGCGTCTGGGGAAGAGCTTCTCTCGCACGACTGTTGTGTCGTCTGTGCCGACGCCCTCATGTGGCTCCAGGTTCTCCCACTTGCTCCCGAGGGGAACACTCCGCCCTCCGCTCCGGCGCTTCCGTGAGGAATGTTGGTGTGAACGCTGGACAGGGGTCTTGGCTTCCGTCGTCTCCATGGGGGGAACACCAGGACTTGCGGTGGCCCCCAGGGGGTGACCAGGCCCCTCACCTGTTCTCTCTTCCTCCCACTGAGCTGCAGCAGGGACAGCCTGTGTCTGGGAGCTCTGACCGGGTCCCCGCCTGGCCTTGAGCGAGACCTGTAGCTGTGTCTCGCCCTGGGATCCTGCTGCGCAGTGACCCCGGGACCCCGATTTCCTACGATTCTGCAGAACACTCTCTTTTTCGGGTCTCACATCTAACTTCTCCTTCATAGACTCGTAAAGCTTCCTAAAGGGAGATGTGTTCTGTCCACCCTTCTCAAAACACTGTGTAGTGGGAAAGGGCTCCGGTCCTCCACTTCCGCTCACTGATGTCCCATGGGAACCCTCTCCCAACCCCCTGGCCAGGGGACCCACTGCACTTCTGCGGTTATCCCTGGGGGGTCCTGAGCACTGAACATCAGGGGTGCTCCTGGTAGGACCTTCTGAGCTGCGTGAGACAGCGCGGGCCACCCCGAAATCCTCCACGTGCACCAGGGCCCTTCTTGAAACATCTTCGGTGAGTTGGGAACGGGCCACACTGGGACTTCCAACTTTGTCACCTTGACAGCGAGCTATGAAATAAGACACACGTTCAAGACTTCCTCGGTGATTAGTAAGGGCAGTGCCGAGACCTTGAAACTGTTCCAAACTGTCTTATAACCCAGCTTTTCCCAGCTTCCAAGTGACCAAATGCCCAAAAATGCGTAACAACAGTGTTCTGATGCTAGCGTTAGGATGGAAGGAAGTCGATCCCGTGGGTCTCCTGTAACAGCTGTGGCACAAGTGCTGTCAGTCTACCCAGAGTTAAGCAGGCAGCTGAGCAGGACAAGCATTTACGGGTGGGCTCTCCAGTCAGCGTGCAGTGCCACACGCCCCCTGGGTGGAGCGTTAACTCAGGGGTCTGCTTATGGGGGTCCTGTGAAATGACACACCCTCCCACGTCTGGTGAGCCTGGACATGGAACACTTGCGACCTGGCGGTCTGTCCCCTCCTCATCACAACACTACACAGAGCTACCCTGACAGGGTCTGGAACAAAGAGAAACACTACTAACCAGTGTCCGAAGAGAGGCTGGACCTTGAGACTCGGCGTGGCGTCACCTGTGAATTGGCAGGAATGAAGCGTGATTAGTGCCTGTCCCGGAACCAGCGGTAAAATGCATTAAAATGTTCCAGCGCCTGGTGATCCCTCTGCCCAGCTGTCCTCATGTCACTTTCCGAGACTTCGAGGAATAAGCCCCTGGTCTGCAGGTGCTAGTGCTCAGAATACGAGTATTTCTTAGCTGATTTAAAAAACACAGTGATGCCGTAAGAACCACACTTGAAGCCAAAAATGGTTTAAATTGAGCCTCGGTGAGCTGTAACTGCCTCAAACATTCCTCTTCCTCATCGAAGGACATGAAGACGAAACGTCACCGGCACTCTGTACCTGTGAAGCTACCGAAGGCAGTTACTGCCGGGGACCCAGTTTCATCGGACACGGAGGCAGGGCCTGTGGGGGGCCTGGGGCTCCACTCAGCGCGGGGCCTTGGCCGCGGACTGTGAGCTGTGTCTGAGCTCAGGAGCCCCTGGAGCACGGCCGGCTCGCAGCGCAGGGTCAGCCCAGCCACCCACCTGGACCCCAAGACAGTGCTGCCTAGGGAACATTCTAGGGGCTGAAGAACAACACGCAACAACCTGCAATTAAGGTAGAAAAAGCCAGTGTTGTTTCCAAGAGGGAAATATACAGCAGGTGAATGATTAGAGGGGGGAATCACACAATATATATCCAAAGGCCAATAAATTAAAAATCAACTTCTAGTTTCTTGGTATTTAACACCTTGCTTCTCAAACTTCACATGCGAAGAAATCAGTTTCTAACTTCTACCCTGAAGTTGACCAAGACAGGACTAAGCAAGAAAAATGAAAAAATATTTTTAAATATGTACAAATTGCTACAGTATGTTCTAAACATTCCATTTTAGTCTCTGTCCCTTGCAAATAATCAGCAGTTCACAGACCACGGAGAGCTCTTAGCTACCCCACAGCCAGCCCTCCGGTTGGGTGGCCCCCTTCCACCTACTAACAAGTCAGAATGAGGGGCTGGTGGGCGGGATACCTCAAAACCTAGCTTTCCCCCCAAAGCTGATGAGCTGCGGGGTCAACATGCAGGCTACTCATCTTGAGCAGAAATAGCACTTGGCAGGAGCAGCCGTCTTGCCCTAAGTGCCTGTTGCTAATTTCAGGTCCCTGGAGTAAGACCCCAAGCATTCCAACCTGATTCTGGAGTGGCTGGGTAGCTTCGTAATAAGAGAGGAATTCTCAGGATTTCCCTTACACCTTCAAAATCCTACTCAAGTCTCCAGACCCAGAATTGTGTTTTAATAAGCTGCGCCATTTGGAATACGTTTCCAGCACTGATGGACACACGTGATAAGAGTCTGTCCCAGGACCCAGGGCAGGTACTCCCTTCTAGTGTCGCAGGTTACCTCTCCATCAAAACTGAGCTGGGCTGTCCTAGCGCAAGGTCCGCCAGGCAGATCCTGATCAGCTCTAGAGCGTCTCGGGCCAAGAACGCATGGCTGACTCAGAACCCTGGTTTTGAATAAGAAGAGGAAGTATCGTTTTCAGTGACTTTAATCTAAGCTTAGCTTGTTTTAATACCTTGGTTACACTGTCCTGCTAGAACTTGTAAGAAACCGTTTATAAATGCGCACATAAATGACCTCCTAGCTTCATGCCCAATCATCAGAGCCCAAGGTGGGATAAGACCGCCTCACCTCACGCCTTTGTCCTGGAAATTCGGCCGACTTGCTCCTATGCTGATGACTGGCATCTTCGTACCTTAAACGCACAGAACGAGACACGTGTTCAGATCACTGATCTGTGACCCAGGGCCAAGCCTGCGTATCTGAGTGATATCCAAGGAGCAAGGAACAAACTTCATGTTCCATTCAAGATGGGACCTTATTCCTGGAAATAAACTTAGCGAGGAAAGTGCTTTTTACTAAAAACAAATTAGATAAGGTGCGTCAAGTTTCTTTTGGAACGTTAGTGTCTGCGGCTGGGAACCCAGACCTGTAGGGCGCAGGCTCCCCGAGAACCTCCTCCGTGCCAGCCCCCCACAACGACAGCAGAAGCGGGGCTCATGGAAACCAACTGAGGGTTGGGCAGGCCAACCAGGAAGCCTGGGGGCCGGCGGCTGCCTGAACCTCTGTGGTGTCACTTCCTGCCGAGACTACAGAGCTGTCTGTGCTCCAACTTCAGATCAGTGTGATCTTTTCAGTTCCCCACGTATCCATCTGCATCTGAGCAAAGACAGGCTGTTTATGAAGATGCGAGGTAACTGGCAAGGGGTCTAGTCTCAGTCTTCAGGTATCAACGCACAGATCAATCCTTTAAAATGCAGACAGAAGCTGGGTGCACAGTGAAATGGCCTGATTTGACATAACAAGCGGCTTAGTGTCTGGGACGGTCCCTCACGGACGAGTCCCAGGTCAAGTCCCTAGTCCTAAGGCCCATTTCCCACTCATGGTTGCAAGTATTCAATCATCTCAATCTTAATTTAAACAGCTCTCATTCTGAGGAAATAATTCTTATCTCCTTCCACATCAAACACTTCCTCTCTGCAGCTTCCTATTCAAAAAAAAATACCCTTCAAAAATTAAGCAAACTCATAAAAAGCCCAGTAAAAGAAATGACCCACATGTTCAGATGGCACTGCAGAAATTATTTAATGAAGGCCGTAATGAAGGTAGCGTTCCGCTCAGCAGAGTGGATGAAAAAATGATCCAACTATATTTCCACAAGAAACACACAGAGGCTGACAGAGAAAGCATGAAAAAGATATACCTGCCAACAGCTACCAGGAGAGGGCTGGAGAGGCCCAGTTAACATCAGACAGAAGAGACCAAGCACGTTTCATAACGATAAAAGGGCCACTCAAGAAGGTAAACCAATTATAAACAAAAGTGCCCCTAACAGCTGGTTCCAATAGACAACCGAAACCTGAAGGATTATACACAGTTGAAAATACGTGGTAGAAAAAAATTACACAAGCAATCCTCATCAAAAGCATTACTAAAGGCATAGAACAAACCCCACACACCGGGGGGCAAAAGGATGAATGACAGAGCTTCATCCACGAACCATTCTAAATTTAAACACAGAGTAGAGTCTCCGGTCGAGAAAGAAAAGAGACAACGCTAAAAAACAAAATGAAATTTAAAAAAACCCCTCAATGTGCGATTTTAACGTACCTGGTGGAGTAACTAAGAATCGAGGCAACGACTATGATTCTGGGGTTAGAAATTTGAACCTAATGGTCAGAGACAGAATAGTGCACCCAAGAGCTGTAGAAGACACCTTCTTTTCAGATACACAGACCAGTAAAAATCAGACTGGATCACAAAGCAAGCCCTGATGCGTTTCAAAAACCGCAAGTCATTCAACGTCCATCCAGAGAACGACTTACGTATGGTTGATCCGTAACGGACTACACTGTGCTGTGGGAAGGCCACCCACGCTGAAGCTCACCACCATGGGAGCAGACGTCAGTTATAAATACATTCCTCTTTATTACAGGCTGATGGAGTTTAATAGACAGACGAAACTGCAGTGGTTAGGGATACAGGTGTAGGTGGTAAAACACCACTTTCATGCTCTCCGAAAGCCACACTAGTGATTTACTTGGTGAGAGAAAGTAGTAGTGATTTTAGGAAGCACATGAAAGAAGCTTCTGGAAATGTTCTAATTATGCCTTAAGTGGTGGATTAGTTTGCTAGGGTTTCCATAACAAATCCCACACGCTGGGTGGCTTAAACAGTTTATTTTCTCACAGTTCTGGAGGCTGGAAGTCCAAGGTCAAGCTGTCAGCTGGGTTGGTTTCCTCTGGGCCTCGCTTCTCGCCTGGCTATGGCTTCCCTTTGCCACCTGGACACACGGTGTCCCTCTGAGTACCTGCTCCCCTGGTTCGCTCTGTGTCCTCATCTCTTCTCATGAAGACGACAGTCGGACTGGATTAGGTCCCACAGTAACAGCCTCATTTTCACTTAACCCCATCTTCAAAGGCCCTGCCTCCACATACAGTCACGTTCTGAGGTACTGCAGGTTAGGACGTCAACACATGAATTGGGGGGTTGCTGAGGGCACCATTTCCCCATCACGTGGGGGATGATCACAGGCTACCGACTTACTTCATCGTGTTTTGTACCTTTCTTCCTGAGTATATCTTTAGTTTAAGAAACCAGAAAACATGTGCTGTTGCTCAGGACAACAAAGTAAAACTCCTATAGGACCAGGCACCCGCCCTGGCCACTGCTCCCCGGACGCAAATCCTGGAACTGGATCACATTCGCAGATTCCGATCAGCTTAAACAAGGGCCGCAGGTGGCCGCCCAGCTGGTTCCCACGTGGGGCGAGGCCCATTGACCCCCACTGACCTGAAGGAGCGGTCCACAATAGTGATCACGTCCCCGTGTCTCAGCTGGACGGGCCCGTGGATAGCAGACCCGTTCACCTGCGTTGGGTTTGTGGAACTGAGGTTAAACAAGACCGCCTGGAAGTGGAAGAAAGGGGGAACTAAGTATACATAGCTAATAAGCAGAGGGCATACTTTTCATAAATAGACTTCCAACCCTGCACTCACCTTCTGCTCCTTGATTTCAATTTTGCAGTGCTGTTTGGACACAACCGGAAGCTGGATCCGAATGTCGCATTCGATACTCCTATTCGAAAAGAATCGTTTTTTAGGCTATTGTGTTTAAAAAATTACATCATCCCTGGCTGGTGTGGCTCAGTGGGTCGAGCACCAGCCTGTAATCCAAGGAGCGGCCAGCTTGATTCCCGGTGGGCACAGGCCCCCAGTCGGGGGTGTGGGAGCGGCAACCACACGTTGATGCTTTCTCCCTTTCTTCGTCCCTTCCCCTCTCACTGAACATAAATAAAACCTTTTTAAAAAATTACATCAGCGTTTCAAAATAAAACAGCACTTAACTATATGTTTCACCTGTAAGTGTAATGATATAAAGAAGTAACCAACTGCGTGAGGTCAAAGGTCTTTGAATTTTGCAAGTAAAGTTTACAAATATTGTATAAGCAAGTATTTTAAATCTTCTTAAAAACTTAGGGCACTTAAAAAGTTACATTAGAAAACATTACAATATAAAACTGACTTGCCTTTTACTAAAATATCTTTTTATAGGGATCCAACTAAAGGAATATTTTACGTCAGTTTAAAAAATGAAAATCACTTTTCATATTCTGTTTTCTGACAGGAAGGTTTACACGGGGTTCATATGTAACGTTATATATAGTTTAAGGTTTACTCATCAACCAGAAGTGCTGTATTTTACATGAACACCTCTCTGTGCCTTGGTTTCTTCATAATATAAAAAGAAAATTACATGAGCACCTATGACATGATGTTCCTCAAATGATTCAGTGAGTTATGCTCATCTGTCATTTGCTTGCGAGCTTTTTATTGTTGTAAAACTAAACTGACAGACTCACAAGTCTATCTCTAAATACACCAATCTGTGAGTAACAAAAAGAAACTTTCTCTAGAGTCAACTTGTCTGTTCACAGCACAGCAGAGGGGCGGAGCCCAGCAGCAGGCACTGCAAGGGAGACTTGCAAAGCCCCCAGTGGTCTTTGGGGCGGTCCCCTGGGGGCTCCTGCGGCCACCTGGGGCTTTAGCTCATCTCTGTTCTCCGTAAGAACCTCTGGAGGTGAAGGTCTCTCTTCCCACCCATGTCCTGAGGCCAAACACTTATTAATGGGTTTCTAAATGACAAATCTTACGTGAAAATACACTTAATCGCTGCTGTATAATAACCACAATTCCAGCCATTTGATACCATCATGTTTTTAGACAATTTTTCCTCTAGGAAAGAGGCTATGCAAAGTGAACAGCTACATTAAGTCAAATTAGAAAACTTGATGTTTGGTTAAAAGAACATTCCAGCAAGAAAAAAACTATCCCATTAGAACACAGAAGTTGCCTGGCAGGAAACCGCCAGTCAGCATTGGTGTAGCTGAGTGCTATTAACCCAGGCCACACCATTCTTTACAGTGGGGACTGTCCTGTGCTTCACAGGAGCAGCAGCATCCCTGGTCCCTTCTCACTGATGTCAGGGGGCATGAGCCTCCCCCACGGATGAGGAAATGTCTCCCTGTGACAGGAAACGCTTCCCTAGGGCACAACGGCCCTCCCTGGAGAACCCCTGCTATATACTGATTCCAGTTCTCCAGCCCCAGGGCTGAAGACTGATCTTCCAGGACAGACCCCATTCTGGGCACTGAGGACACAATTGTTAATCAGTAGTCATACCCTTGGGCAGCTTGATAGTGGGACAGACAAGCCAGATATTCCGAGGTGGTGGAACAGGGTAGCACCAGGTGTGGGCTGAAGAGGGGCCAAAGCGGGACCACTTGGTTTCCCAGGGAGAGCGACCTGTCCTTTGCCAACAAGGGCACAAGTTGGGAACCAACAGGGCTGCAACCCATAACACTATCTGCCACAGGGGACCGTCGTCTTCCTGCCACCACCAACACAGGAAGGCATCAAGAGAAGTTCTCAAAACACTAGCGGAAGGGGTTTCCCTCCAGTTGTCATTTCCCCCAGAAGACTTACAGCACATGCAGGACCTCCACCCTCCACCCCGCCCAGGGTTTCACATGTACAACCTGCCTTCTCAGCACTGCCTGACCTGAAACAGGAAGTGTCAATCATCTACATTTCCCTCCACCGAAGGATGTTTACCCAATCGATTTTAATGAACATTTGCGTCTGGCAGAAACACCACTTAACATAAACACTGTTTTCGAAATTCCGTTTTGCGATGTAAACAACGCCGCCAAGTTGACAGTGCAAAGGACATCCCCGGTCGGTTGCGCGGAGACTGGGGTATCCGCATCTGTTCAGCTGAACTGTGCGCGCGCGCAGGGCTCACCTCCCGAACAAGCAGGTGCTCAGGCTCAGCGGAAAGTGGGGGCCGTCGACCCCGCTCCGTTTGATAGTCACAAGGCGTCCTGTCGGACCCATTTTCTAAGCAACAGTTTGAGTACAATCCGTATAGGAAGGTCGGGCAGAAGCAAACGTACAAGCAACTCTTCCGCCGCAGCAACGCGCACTGAATAAAACAAAAGTAGAAAACGCGGGGCGGGGGTGGGGGGTGCGTGTTACTCGGACGGCAAAGAGCCGAGAAGTCCTTTGCAAGTGACCGACTGGGGCTGCTGGTACAATTCACCGACGTCGCTGTCGCCCCGGCCCCCACCCTACTTGACAGCTGGGGAGCCCCAGCCAGGCCCTTGCGCGCCCTCCAGCTCGCAGCGCCCCCAAAAACCCGCGGCCAGGACGCGGGGTCACGTTGCCCGGGAATTCCCACCGCGACCCCGGAGCCCGCGCCCGGAAGGAGCTGGGCCCAGCCGCGCTCCCGACCCCAGTGCCCGCGCAGCCCGGAAGGGGTCTCCGCGGTCCCTCCCCCGTGGTGCTCGGACTCACCCTGGACAAGTCACCGCACCGCCACCGTGCGTCCACCGCTCGTCCGGGCGCCGCTCAGATCTGCGCGGCAAGAAGCCCGCAGCGTGCCCACTATCGTCCCCCGCCCGTCCCGCGCTCCAGGGCCCGGCACTCCGCCCGCGGGCCTGCGCCCACCTCCGCTGCGGCCACACGGCCCGCTCCCCCGCCGTCGCCCTCCCTACTGACCCGGCGACCCGCCCAGCTGCTCCCCAGGGGTGCGCGGCGTTGGCGGCGCAGGCGCGGAAAGCCGCCAGCCGCTTTCTCCGGATTCAAAAGAAAACAGCGATTCAAATTTGGCGCAAAGTGCTGCGATTGGACGTGGCGGGACAGAGCCCAGCCAATGGGAAGGGGAGAGCGGGCGGGGGCGGGATGAGAGCGGCAGCCTGCGCGGGTTCAGGGGTAGGGTGGGCGGGGCCAGAGGCGGGCTTGGCGGGAGCGGTGGGCGGGGCCAGGGGTGGGCTCCCTGGGCACCCGCAAAAGACCTGGGCTGTGGGTCCTCGCCAGGAACCCCACAAAACGGCAGGTACCCCTCTCGCTGCCTCTTGCAGGACCAAGTGCAGTTGTACAACGAACAATCATGCACGGTATGTTCCTTATTGGTGGAAGGTTTAAACATTTTTTAAATGACCTCCCCAAGGACAACCACTTACTACCACCAGTTTCTGCGTCTGCCCAGTTACACATGTATTATTTTCTCCACACATGTATTATTTTCTCCCTCAAACACAGTGAAAGATCGTAATATACACGTTGTCCTAGACTTGGGTTCTCGGCTTAAAAACCCAGAGGCTGAATTTGTATGGAACGCATCCTTCCCTTTCACTTTTGTTTTTGAGGCGGCGGAATATTTGCTTGAAGATCTATAAGCCACCTAACCGCCACTACTGTTATGCGTATTGGTCTACAATGGTTCCCTGTTAGAAAATAGTCTCCAATTACAAACCTTGTGCTTGAAAAAAAAAAATGCACGAATTCTGTAAAACCACAGGACTTCTCCCCCGAGCGACTCACTTTCCAGGTGGGGGAGGGGGCCTCTGAAGGTCCCAGTGGGGTGAAGGGAACCGCCCTGCTTGTCACCTCCCCCCCTCCGGCTGACGCTACAGCCCTTGGAGCTTGGCTCTGTGGTCAGGATTCTCACGTGGTCTGGGGACACCTCAGGGTCCCCTTTGGAGGGTCCATGAGCTGAAAGTTTGTAGTAACTCCAGACATTCTTTACCCCTTTTATTCATTTTCTCCTCAGGAGTGTTGGAAGGAGTTTCCCAAAGTCAGAAGCAGAAGTGAGAAGCCAGCTGTCTTTTACGAAATCAGGAATTACAGAGAATTACGCAAATAAAAAGTAAGGCTGCAATTGTCACTAATTAAAAAAGAAAATAACCCTGTTTTTATGTTAACAGGAAATGAGTTCATTATTGCTTTAAAATTGACGAATAAAGATGTAAACACCATTCAGCTAATAACCTACCTACATGAAGAAAAGCTCTTAGCGGTCCTCAATGATTTGAGATGGTCAAGGGGCCCTGGGACCAAAAGGTTTGAGGTTTTCTGCTGCTGCCCCAGCCCTGAGTCTGACTGCCCAGGGGAACAAGGAAAAGCTCCCAGCCACCACTGTGGGCGCGCAGGGCCCCCCACTCCAGCTGTCCAGGCTGCCGGTCCTGTTTAAATGCCCGGATGCTATTAGCCTCCTTCCAGGGGTTAGTTTCCATGTTCTCCCGCTTCCCGCCATCAAAGACGGCTCATCTGATCAAACTGGTAAAATGCTGCTTTTGTTGCTCTAATTACTGCTTGTTAGCAGGGACTGTTGGACCCTCCTCGGGCAGCCTAATTAGATGTAGTTGGTGCTGGACTCCCCGCCATATAATCTTACACAGCGACTCGGGGGGCTGGGGCAGCTGCAGGAAGGGGTGCAGCCTCTAGAATCAGCCCCTCCTGCAGCCAGCCTTCCAGTTGGGAGGCAAGGGCCTTAAAGTGGTGACCAGAGCATGGGAAAGGTGGCCCAGGGATGGGGCTGGCGTCCTTCTTAAATGCACCCCCTGTGCTCTTCCTCTGGGAGGTCAGCTGCAACACTGAGACCCTGGGGCCCCTAGATGTCAGGCAGCTGTCAGCACTAGTGCCCTATGCCCAGGACCCGGGCAGCAGCTGGCTTCAACCACCAGCTCCAAAGTTGGACTCGCTTCTGGGCCTCCAAGCCTGCGTGGGCCAGGCCTACCCTCCCGGGCTCCCTGAGCAGGATCCCAGTGGCCTGTCACCCAGGTCAGAGGCTGGACTCCTCCCTGGCATCCCATAGGTGGGGTGGCCCTTCCTGACTCCACAGCCTCTGCCCCCACTTGGTTTCCCTGGACTTTTCCTGGAGCACATGTCGGACCCGCCTCTTCCCCTGACTCCATTCTGTTTCTTCCCCTAGCTCCTCACTCTGAAGATGGTGCGGCATAACTCAGCTGACCTCTGGGACCCCAACTCAGGACCCTCTGTAGGGTAATCAGCACGGACAGAGTGCACTGCAGCAAATTGACTCCAGATCCTGGGACTTCCTGGCTGATACTACCCTTCAGAGGCTGCTAACTACTTCCAGAAAAGAGCCCAGACTCCTTCCAGGACTTAGATGTCTCTCAACCCACCCACTCCCTGTGCCCCAGCCAAGGAGCTCAGCCTTCCCCAAGAGCACCCAGATCCTTAGCTTAGCTGCCCCTCCACCTTCACTGGGGAGCAGGTGAGCTTTGCGGACGGCGTGACCTGCGGCCTGCCCGCCCCTGACCAGGGAAGACCTGCCCCGGCCGGAGGGCTTCTGCCTTGAGCTGCAGGGAAGGATGTGTGGGTGTTTGCCACCTGAGTTTAGAAAAAGAAACACAAAACCCACAAAAACCTGGGGCTAAACGTGGCACTGAAAAACAGAAATACAATTTTGAAAAAAGGCTTTTATTTCTTTATTTTATTTTATTTTTTAATTTAATTTTATTGTTGTTGTATTACATCCATCCCCTTTTTGCTCCCCTCTGTCCCATCCCCATCCACCCATTCCCCCCGCAAAGTCAATCCCACCTGTTGTCCATGTCCATGGTTCCTTTATACTTGGTTCTTGTCTAAGCTGCTCCCCTTCCTTGCCTCTTCCTCCCCCCTCCCCCCAACCCCTTTCCCCCATGACCACTGAAGGCCTATTCCCTGTATTCATATATCTGGTTCTGTTTTGCTTGTTGTTAGTTTTGTTCATTATTGTCCTGTAATGGGTGAGATCATATGGTATTTGTCCTTCACTGACTGGCTTATTTCACTAAGCATAATACTCTCCAGTTCCACCCATGTTGTTGCAAAGGTTGGGAGTTTGAAAACACTTTTTTTTTTTTTTTAACTTAAAAAGTTAATACATTTTTTTGTTGTTGGATATTTGGAAAACACACAAGTGTAGAAAGAAGAAAAAGTCACCTGAACACACACAACAAATACAATCATGTTTTTGCCTGTGTAATCTTTATTTTACATGAAAAACATTGCACAGCTTTGCATGCAAGCACACACCATTTTATCAGGCTTTCGTTTAGCATTATAACGAGTATTTTTGCATTCCCTTTTGGCCAGTAACACTTTAAGAACCCTAGCTCCCTGTGTTAGAACAGTTGAGTTTTTCCTCAATATTTTAGTATTACAGATAGTGGTGTGATGAACATATTGAGCAAAATCCTCATTTTGGGACATACACCGGATTATGTTCTTAGTTCCTTATCTCCCCAAATAGAGTCGCTGGATCAAAGTATATTTGCCTTGTTGGGACGGATTGCTTGCTTTTCAAGAGGGTTGTAACAATGTATCCAGTTGAGCGCTTGGGAATGAATGTGTTTCACTACTCAATTCCCGCTGCTCTGCTAAGCCAAACATGCATGGGATGTGATTTCATCGGATTTTAAAGTTACTGGTAAGGTTGAAGACGTTCCCTTACTTATTTGAATATTCACCTTTTTGACAGTAATCTTTTTGTGCCATTTTCTTTTTTATTCGTTAATGTACTAGAGTTTTCCTTACCAATTTATTTTAAAAGTATATACTGTCTTGTTCTGCCAAATTAGTATAATTTTCAAAGTCAGTTGTAACACCAAAGAGTACTGAGAAGCCACTGGTTGGATTCCTTGGATACATATGTATCAAGAATAAAACTCAGCCCTTCTGAGAAAATTTTATGTGTGGGTGACAGCCCCAGTGCGGGCAAAAACAGATGGGACTTTTTTTAAAAAGCCATATTCAAAGATGACCCCAAAACCCACAGTGAAACTCCCAGGGTGGGGTCACTTGAGTAGAAAATGGGGGAAATAAAACTAAAATAAGGTTAGAAAGGACGTTGGGTACATCTTGATCCCTGTCTAGGAATGGCATCACTTCAAGTGGGTGACAATGGCATAGCCAATGGCAAATGCCAACACAGAGCTCTGACAGCATCCAAGGTCTGTCCCAAAAGTATAGGTCACACAAACTGTTTTAATTATGTCAGCATTGGCTCGATCCTTTGGGGGCAGACCCCCTATATAGACACTTGGGAGAAAGTGAATAAGGCTTCAAAGGGCAGCTGACTTAGGACGAAACAGTTTTTATGGGAGAGAGTGTAACCTTTAGGCGTAAGTGCTGTGTGAGCAGTGGAACTAGGCAGGTAATAGATAATCAAACAAAAGATCACTCTCTCCACTGCCACGGTTGAGTAACTGATACTTTGATGTGTTCAATTCTGCAGTCTTCACAATTTCTGGACCACCACAGCCTCGGCTAAGGGGTGTACCCCCCAGAGCAGCCCGATACCCCTCCTTCCTAAGGTGAGGTGAGTGTCTGTGAAACACTCCTGGAAAGGGCATTTCACGAACAATAGTTTAGTATCTGGTTCTTGCAAAATAAAAGGAAAGAGCTGTGGGTTTAGGTTTAGATATTTGAACAGAATAATAACAATCAACATTGTAATTATTACTTCAGAAAAATTGCTACCCTATAGTTAATTAATTTTTCCTTTAACAAAATTCTTAGGGATGATCAATGATTATTTATCTGTAGTTATTAGAGGAGTATAGAATTCTAAGTATATAGTATATCTATCTTCAATAAAGCCCTCGTTATAGTCCTAAAATTTTGCCTTTAGAACATTGAAAATTTTTTAAGTAAGGAAAGGTTATTTTTCCTGAGAATGACTTCTCTTTGGCCAGTTAAAAAATAATAATATGAGCCCTGGCTGGTAGCACAGTGGTTAAGGCGCCGGCCTGCGAACCCAAGGGTCGCAGGTTCGATTCCCCAGCCAGGGCACATAACCAGGTTGCAAGCCAGGTCTCCAGTCAGGTCTGTGGCTGGGGGCAGGTGAAGCGCAACCATACATTGATGTCTCTCTCCCTCTCTGCCTCTCTCCCTTCTCCTCTTTCTAAAAATGATGAAATAAAATCTTTAAAAAATAATAATAATAATATGAGCCCTGGCTGGTAGCATAGTGGGTAAGGTGCCGGCCTGCGAACCCAAAGGTTGCAGGTTCGATTCCCCAGCCAGGGCACATAACCAGGTTGCAAGCCAGGTCTCCAGTCAGATCTGTGGCTGGAGGCAGGTGAAAGGCAACCATACATTGATGTCTCTCTCCCTCTCTGCCTCTCTCCCTTCCCCTCTTCCTAAAAATAATGAAATAAAAATCTTTAAAAAATAATAATAATATGGTCCTTTACATATGCCTACTTTGAAAGCACGTTTGCTCTGTGATGTGCTGAAAACTTACGAAGTATAAAGGCTTGCAAGTTTGCTTTACAAACACAGCTCTCTGACAAGTGTTCAAGTGTCCAGGTAGGATGATCCTCCTGGCAGAAGCATCTTGGACTCAAAAGAGCTCAGGAACAGTGGTCCCTCATCCTTGGAGAAATTCCTGGGAATCAAGCCTCAAATAACGGACATGAATGGAGACATGTTTAATAAGTTCAATGTTGAGTACTACATAGAAATGTAAGTGCAGAACCCAGACTAAGCAGTGGTTTTAAGGAAAAGAACATCTTCCGTAGAGGTGTCCGCTCTAACAACGCAGACACACCCGACTAGCGGTCACGGTCATGGGACAGAGCAAGGGAGCTCAAGGCAGATAAATAAGCTACCCAGTAGCCTCTGATATGAACCGGGAGTCAAAAAATTTTCTCCAAATTCAATGCTGTGTCAGCGAAGGTTTTAGCTAATTTTCAACAATGCTAGTATTAAGGAACCAACAGACTCAAATGGAAGAGACTGAGGTATTATATTATATAAAGGCTTTGGTGTAACTGTAATCATTAGGCATGAACTACAAGTACTTTAACTATCAAACCATGAAGAAAAGAAAGTAAAGACTACATAGCCATATCAACATAGCTTCAAGAATAGAACAAAATTGGTATCTAACGTATCAATTGATTCAAAAACTGTAAGTGGCCTCAATCAACTTATTAAAACAAGAAGATTTTAGTATTTCAATATGCTGTGGAGTGGTTGCCTCCAAATATTACCAAAAGCAAGAGATGAGGCAGAGAGAGTTGTATGTCACATGCTCTCCGTTTATCTAAGAAATGGGCTTATGAACGTGCATATTTGTTTTTATTAAAAGAAGTGAAGGAAAGCAAGGCCACAGAATGTGAGAGACGGGCCAGGGAAGGAGGCCAGATTTTTCTGAACCAGATTTGGCTTTTGAATTGTATTGATATTTGCCTAAACATAAAACCAATTACATCAAAGAAGAAAAAATAGAAACCCCTAAAAGTAGATGTTGGAATGAAACTGTGTGCCAGGCAGCCACACAGCCACACAGAGAACAGTAATCTAAAGTCCCTTGATAGTCATTCCCGAGCTGCACTGGCAGAAACACTGATGCCGGGATTCCGAACTTACATAACAGAGCCCAGCAAACATGCAATCATGTGAACACACGGGAGACCGTGTGTCAGTGGAAGACAAGGGGAGGGGAGTGTGAATTCCAAGGGTGAGGTGTTCTGTGACAGCCCTGCAAAAAGCAGGAGGGGCCCTCACCCCAACTTTGGTTTGTGTGTAGAGACTGATGATGCCTCCCCCACCCCCTGCACCCCTAAACGGTATGAAAGTTTGTGACTCACAGAATTGAGGTCCCTGGGAGCAGAACAGGCCTCTCAAGTAGGTGTTTCGTGACTTGAAACAGAAGCAAAGGAGACAGACAGGCTGTGGTTTCTTTGTGACCAGGGGAGGGGACAGCTGAAGAGGCAGCTGGTGGCAGGGCTTGGTGGTTGGCAGGAGGGAGCACCCCCTTTCTTGGACATGGGTGAGGTGGGGGGAGAGGGAGGGGTGCGGTGGGGAGAGAGGGGAGGGGTGAGGTTTAGACACAGTCCGCAGTCAAACATGGACAAATAGTCTGACTCTTTCCTTAAGTAAACTGAGTTGGAAATGTCAGTATGAATTCATGGTGTATTGACTCAAAATATATGTTTTCTGATACATTCACTGAGAAGATCTTGAACTTACCCCTGAAAGACCCTGACATGACCCAGCATTACAAATGTCCTCGGCTCCTAGATTAGGGTCTCTCGGTGCCATTTCCCACTAAAGGGGACCCGGTTTCCCTGTAGAAATGCTAGATGCCACCAAAAAAACAAGGATCGCATCCCCGTCCGCGCAAAGGGGGCAACTTTGACCCTCAGTGAAAGGAATAACTAGTGCGAGCTGAAACTCAGGATAAAGCCCTTTCCTCAAGTTCACAATGGCTCCTTTAAAAGGGAAAGAAAAGAAACCCTTCTGGACCAGCCCATGCTGGCAAAGAAAGGAAGATAAACTTTCTCTGGCTTTCCTACGTGAAGGAGCCTCGTTACAGCCGCGCGGCTGATTCGGGGAAGTTTCTCCCTTTAGACGCATCTAGCAAAGGAACGTCTGGCTTCTGCAGGGGTCCAGGGCCGCTGAGGCGGCCACTTCCCTGCATCGAGGGGGCGGAGATTGAAGTTTGGGGCTGCTAAGAAGGAAGATTTGTGGGGTGTGATACCGAAGAGGGCAGGGAGGGCGGGCAGAGACCTGGGCGGGGGCTGCTGGGGTCCCGGGCCAGCGCTGGCTGGACCTCTCAAGCCCAAAGCAAGACCGCGAGGCCTGGCAGGAAAGATCTGCCGGGAGAGGAATCTGCCCACCCAAGGAAAAGACCTTGTTCAAATAAGGGTGAGATGAAGACATGTTTCACCTAAAAACGGAGAGCCTAGTACTCATTCCCTAAACACTTGGGCAGTGCAATTTCGTGCGGTTCGGCACCCACCCGGAGAGCCCAGACGCCGGCGAGGTGTGTGTGTGTGGGGGGATGCGTGGAGCTCCCGGGCTGCTGGGGGGGCACGGGCGGTGCCCCCTGCGGTGCCCCCTGCGGTGCCCCCTGCGCCGCCCCGCGCGCCTCCTCGCCAGGTCCGCCGCCCCCTCGCTGGCCAGCGACCCCGCTGCCCAGCCTCCGCCCAGCCGAGACGAAGCCACAGAAAGGCAGGCGGGCTCCTCCCCAAACCTGGAAACCGCCCCACTCTGCTTCCTTCGGCCGGACACTTCCTCCGGGAAGGTCTCTGAGGGGACGTCACGTTTGCACGGAGAACTGCTGCCAAGGAGCGAAAAGGCATGAAGTACCGTCTAGGGGACGCTGAGTCTCCGAAGCCGGAGCCTGTCGGGCGCGCGAAGTTGGACGCGGGCGCGCGCGGCGCAGGTGCGCTCAGGCGCGTTTCTCTGGCGCGGTCAGGCCCCGGGCTTCCTGCGCCCCCAGCCCCGCGCGGGTGGGGCCGGGGGGCAGCCGCCACCGGCTGCAGGGAATTTTCGCGGCTGATGGGAACCTGCGGCGTTGGGATGGGAGTGTTGGAAACAGCTGCTGGGAACATGTCCACTGGCCGCTGGAGAAACTGGGGAGCTGAATAAGTTATCTGTGATATCGAGGAAATCTTTCCGGTGAGAGACGGGTATTAGTGTGAGGAGGATAGTACCGTGTGAAAATGAGTCCTTACCGACAGAGAGACGCACTGCAGTGTCTATGGGGAAGAGCTACAGCGTCTGGGGTTTGCTTCAGAAGGACCCATGGGGTGCGAGGCCCCCGCAGAAGCGTCCTGGGGGAGATGGGGGTGACGGTCACTGGGTGAAGCTGGCTGATGGGTAGGTACATGGGGCTCCCCCTGTCTCACTCTCGCTACCTCTGTGTATGTTTAGACTTTTCCTTGAGAGTAAGGTTTAAAATTAAGCGTTTCCAACAGTAACGTCCTTCGGACGGGTTGGGGTCCCTTGGCGGAGGAGCCCGCAGGGAGGTGCTCGAGTCCACCCACCGTTGTTAGCTCTTGAAGGGCTAGTGGAGACCCTCGCCATCCTGACCAGGTCCTCCTTGGGTCCCCCTGGCTTAAATCCGTGCTCTTGGTGACCGCCTGGATGTGCCTCTGTCACCTCAGCATCCTCCGTCCTGCTGCGCCACCTCGTCGGTCCCGGACCCCAAAAGTCGGATCCCGAATACCCCGCTGGAAAAGGGCGTGGAGGGAGGAAACGTCCAAACCCGCAGAGAATTTGAATAAGCGTTTATTTGAGCCAAACTGACGGCTTATGCAGGGGAGCAAGATCTCCGATGCCCTGGAAAATGTCTTGCCATTTTTTTTTTATGCATTTATCTTAAGGGGGGAACCTAAGGGAGATTGGAGGGCGCGGGGCGGGGTTCGGAGGTGAGAGCTCTGTTGGGTTGCGGAGGGTTTATTTCAAAGGGGTGACTGGGCCGCGGAGAAACAAAGCCGGAGCTTTTACTCAAAGTGGTGGGTCTGGGGTGTGGCGCCCGCGGGGCCTGCCCTGGGACGGTACTTTCCTCGCAACCCCACCCCCCGTCCCCGACACACACACAATGGTTTCTACTTAAAATGTAAAGATCAATAGTTGCTAGATTTTCAAACAAAAACTCAGCTTCCCGCCTCTCTTTGGAGCGAAAGGTCAAGAGCCTTCGGCAGCCCTAGGCCCCGCCCCACCCCGCCCCCGGCCGGCAGTCGCCCCGCCCCCTGGCCCGACAGTGGTCCCGCCCCTGGCCCCGCCCCGGCCGCCTGGGCCACCGCATCTGCAGGCGGGTCCTGAACCCCGCGGTACCGGCGCGAAGGCTGCGGCCGCAGCGCCATCTGGCGGCGAAGCAGGACCGGACGCTCCTGGGTGTCGGCGCCGTCGGAGCCGGTGCGCAGCCAGAGCGGGGCGCTGTGGCCTTGGAACTACGCTCCTGTCCGTCCTGGGAGAGAACAGCTGTTGGCCTTTGGAGATAGGGATGTGACTGTTTTGGGGGGTCGGGTCTGTAAAGAGATAGTTGATCACAGGAGGTGGTTGGGGCGGGTCCTGATCCAAGGTGGCTGGTGCCCTTATGAACAGAGGGCCAGGCACAGACGGGCACGAGGGGTGCACGTGTGACCCAGGGAGAAGGTGGCCCTCTACACGGTAAAGACGGGCCCCAGGAGAGACCGCCGCTGCCGACACTTGATCTTGCACGTCCAGCCTCCAGGACGGAGGAAGGCTGCATCGCTGGGGTCTGTCCAGACTCACGCAAGGGCTCTCCCCGCCCTAGACCGCATGCGCCGCTTGGGAAGTCCGAGCATCCTTTCGCTTTTCTTGTCCTCTCCTGGGGGCACCAGATGCAGTGAAAGCATGACCTCCTGAGGTCAGGGATTGTGCCATCTCATTTTGGTGGCTTAGACCAGACTTCATGGGGACCCTGGAGAGGCCTTAGGAAGCTAGCATGAGGGTCTCCGTTCCCTCCTGAACCATGAAGGCAGTTGCGTGAGCCTCCTGGTTCCTGTGTTCCTGGTACTGAGCACGTATTCTCCCAGTGCCACGGCTTCCCTGTGGCTTCTCTGGGGAATAAGGGCACACAGATAGATCATGGCTGTGTCATCCGAAGGACCCCAGATGTAGCCCCCAGCTCGGGGTGAGGACACATGTTGCACAAACTCCCATCCCGATGGAGGTGAGCTCTGGAAGCTTATGCCGGAAGCTGACCTCCTCCTGGTGGGCTCACACCTTGGGAAGGACCCCACAGACTGAACTCTGTACCCCATGTTTCTGCCAACCCAAAACCACCTCTGTCTGGCTTACATACAACATTTTATTATTATTTCTTCAAACTCTGACTGGAGATCGAACCTGTAACCTTTTGGTATTACACTTCCACCAACTGAGTCACACGGGCCAGGGATCTTACCTACATTTTATCTATCTATCTATCTATCTATTTATTTATTTAAAGATTTTATTTATTATTTTCAGAGAGAAAGGCAGGGAGGGAGGAAGAAAGGGAGAGAAACATCCATGTATGGTTGCTTTTCACCTGCCTCCAACTACAGACCTGGCTGGAGACCTGGCTTGCAACCTGGTTATGTGCCCTGGCTGGGAATCGAACCAGCGACCCTTTGGTTCACAGGCCGGCACTCAGTCCCCTGAGCTGCACCAGCTGGGGCTGCATCTGATTCTTGCCTCCCAAACAAAATGTAAAATTTCTTAGGACCTGAACCCACGTGGTCTGTACCCCATATGACATCTTATGCTCGTAGGCATGAAGGTCAATGAATAATTTATGCAGCACTGGAGGGACTCAGTCTGCCCAGAGATAACCGATCAGTTATAACAAGTTCAAGTACATCAGCAGTGATGCTCTTTACGGGGCTCTTACCATGTGAGCGTCTCATGTCTAAATGCACCACACGTATTAACTCAGTTAATCCTCATAACAAGTCCACAAGGGACCCTCCACCACGATTTCCCGTTACAGATGGGGGACCTGCCATGCTGCTAAGTGGCCCAGGAAGGATAGGAGGTTTGGAGGCGGAGGCTGCTGGAGCAGGGCAGGTGGGAATGGAGGGTGGGGGCGGGGAGGGGGAGGCGGTGGTCAGAGGCTGCAGAATCTGGAGAGTGGGGTGAGGAGTGTGAACCCGCGTGTGGCCTGCTCAGGCCGCCAGAAGTGCATCTTATGTTCTGGGGGCTGGAAACCCAAGAGCGTGGCATCAGCAGCACCGGTGTCCCCGGGGCCTCTCTTCTGGGCGGCAGGCGGCCGCCTCCTCCCTGCGGCTTCCTCTGTGTGCGGGTCCTGATGCCTCTGCTTCTCTTGACAAAGACAGCACCATGGGGGATGCGGGCTCTGCCCTGAGGACCTCATTTTACCTTCCTCACCTCTTTGAAGACCCTTTTTCCAAGTACAGCCATAGTCTGAGCAACTGGGGGTTAGGGCTTCAACACGGGGGGTTGGGGGATGCAGGTCAGTCAGCAGCAGACCCAGTGCTGTTGGGGAGACCTCGGGAATGGCGGGGGGTGGAGAGGAGTGATGGAGCTGCTGTGTGCGGTTGGAGGGCTTGGGGGGTCCAGCCAGGAGGCGGCAGGACAGGGCGCCGCCAACGGGGAAGCAAAGTCTAGCTCTCCTCGCGCTCGGGCAGGTTTGCGGGTAGCAGACAGGCGAGGAGGCGGAGGGGGCCTGGTAAGCAGGAGGGCCACGCTGACGGCCAGTGAGGGAGACCCCTGATGGAGTCGGAAGGGGCCCTGGGATGCGGGTGCGCCGGGGATGGGCGTGGCCGCACTCCGTGCAGGTTTGGATTCTTTTCCCTTCCTCTCCCTGGTCTCTGACCTTGCGGTCTAACCCCCCTTCTTTCTCCTCCCAACCCGAGGAGGGAAGATGCCATTGTGCCCACCTCGTTGTCCCCTCGGCCCCCACCCAGTCTGTGGCCCATCGAGGGAGCCACATGGCCTGGCTCTGGACTTAAGGGCCAGGAGCATCTTCCATGATCATGCAGGTTCCTTTGCGGTGGAAAGGACCCCTACTTCTGAAGCCCCGGAAGGTTTCCTTTCTCGGCTCGGAAACCGGCTCTGACGGGTGCCTAACTGCTTGGGTGGTGGGTGTGACAATAAAGCACGAGACCGGATGGTGGAGGCCGTGCTGAGTGGGCGGCTTCCTGTCCCCACAGGGCTGCGTGCCAGGGCCCCAAGCCTGCGCTCCTGGATCTGCCCCGGCGCCCCGAGAACCAGGGGACGGCCCTCGGTTCAGACTGGGAGCCGTCAGGTCAGGTGTGGCTGAAGTTCAAGGACCGCCTTGAGGCTGTCTCTCCATCACGGTGACAGCCGGCAGGGCCTGCTTGGTAAGCCCAGCGAGCTGGGGATCATGGGCTCGCAGGCCGCTGGTGGGGCGCAGTGACTCCCATGTTTTCCCAGCAGCTAAACATGGTCAGGGCTCTTCAGAGCTCAGCGACCCATCACTCAGCACAGACGTGGTCCGTTTCCACCCAGACAGTAAGTCAGTGGGAACTTGCTGGCTCCATGAAGAAAGGTCTCTGCACTGCAGTCCTGGGCAGGCACAGCCCACCTTACATGGCAGGACTCCTTAGGGGTGACAGGCGCCCACTGGCTGGGGTTGGCCGATTGAGCAGCCACTGTTTTCACAGGTGTGGAGATGAGGCGTGGGGGTGAGGGCCCCTTTGATTGGGGTGTCATGCTTAGGAACACCGTCTCCCGCCCAGTTCCTGAAAACTCACAGGTAGGAACTGAGTGAAACGGGGCTAGAATGAGTGGGTTAAAACCACTGCCCTTCTATAGTAGTCTTGCCAAAATAACCAAACCCACATCTGGGTGAGTGCTGTTGATTCAACTACGCATTCCCAAGAAATACAGGGGACGGAGGGACTCCTAAAGGGGACCCCCAGTGATGCAACCAGCATAATCCAAACTGAGGGACACTCTACGGGACAAGCGATCCGTCTTCTTCAATAGTTAATGAATAAAGATGGAGCTAGTGATGGGGAGGGGTGGGGGGGAACATCTCAGCAAATCACAATATATGAAATTTATTGGCATCTTGACTCAAATGGTAAAAAACATCATCCCAAATGTTCACGAGGCAATCGGAAAATGGACTCTGACTGATTATCCAATCATACTCTGGAATTCTTGTTAATGTTCATTTAGGCATGACAATAATATTTTACAGGTTAAAAAGGACCTACTAGCCCTGGCTGGTGGCACAGGGGATAAGGCGCTGGCCTGTGAACCCAAAGGTCGCTGGTTCCATTCCCAGCCAGGGCACAGAACCAGGTCTCCAGCCAGGTCTCCAACCAGGTCCGTAGCTGGAGGCAGGTGAAAGGCAACCATACATGGATGTTTCTCTCCCTCTCTGCCTCCTTCCCATCCCCCCAGTTTAAAAATAATACAAAAATTTAAAAATCTTAAAAAAAAAAAAAAAAGGCCCTACTGTTCTGAGATCCCTTCATGACGCGCTGGGAAGAGGGTACAGGCCCAGGACACAGGGTCAGGCATGCGTTGGTCCTGTGAGGTTGGGCTGTGGGATCTGGGGTCTTGGGGTGTCCTGTTGCTGTCCCTCTTTGCTTTTGAGCCTGTTGACATTTTCTGTAATAAAGAATTTGAAGGAAGCTGCTCTTCTCTGGGTGACTCAGGCCAGCTCCCCAGACGAGAGGCCGCTGCCCACCTTTGTCTGTTGGACCCTCCAGTCCCCCACACCCTGCCCCCACCCCAAAACCCACTCCCCTGCTTCCTCCTCTCTCCCACCAGTCTTAATTATCCGGAGAATGCCTGCGGCTAGACCCACTGAAGCTGGCCTCCTTGGAAGGTGCTTTGAGGACTTCCCACTTGGAGGACATTTCTCTCTAGCGCGTTCTGAGGCGGGGGGTCTCTTCCCACAGGGCCCGGCCACTCGCCTGGGCAGCAAGGTGCCACTGCCGTGGTTCAGGTACGTTGCCAGCGGAACCCAGATCATTAGCCCTAATACAGTTTTAAAACAATTATTGAGCTAACTGGATGCACATGCAACAAAATGAACCTATAAATATATGTGTTTTTCAAATTAGTAATTGGATTTTTTGATGATCTTCGGTGTGACATTGATAAGCTGCCTCTCATAACGGCCTAATTAGGCAATATGGAAACTCCGGCACCCGCCTCTGTCCTAGTGGCTTTTTCAAATGATGTTTGTAAAATTTGCAATTTCATATTACAGATTAAAAATTAAAAACTGCAGGAGGCTAACATTAAAATGAGAATTCATTTCAGGGAAAGCCCGGTAGACAAAATTCACCCTAATAGAATTGTGCCTAAGAGGCTGCAAATCACCGTGTCTGGTTACACAGGGGGGGACTTGTCAAACCCAGCATTGTTGGTCTGTAGTTCTATTCACAGCATTCAGCCCATCAGCAGAGCCACTTTGGGGAAAATGTGAACATTATCAAAGAACAGTAAATTAGCAAGAAATTAAAGCATATACCCTTGCATTTCCAAAACAAAAGATCCCTTCATTAAAAACCTTTCATCAGTGGTTTAATATTCATAGCAGTCATTTGCATAACTAAATCAGTTTTCACTGATGAGAGACGACCAAAGTTTTCCCACTAATTTCTTTTTTGAATGAGCTCTCTCACCATTTTTTTTTTTTTTTTTTGATTAAAATTTCACACCAGTCGTTGAACAGAATTGAATAGCCGGCTTTAGCCGGCTTTGCGAGTCTCATCCTTTAACGCCCCAGATTAAAAGTTCCTTCTTAGGAGGGAAGGTTTTGTTCTCATGGCTTTGTTTACTTCACCTGCTATATTTTCCTCCCCGAGGAATTCAGGTAGCAAAGCTTTTCCAGGGCGGGTGGAGTTGGCGGAGTTCTGCTTCAAATTTTGTTCTTTTTGAGCCTGTAGGTTGGCGCTACCGTGCGGAGTAGCCACTGTGACCTGCACAGCCTTCGTGTGACCGTCACCCCAGCGTCTAGTGAAAGGGCTGGGGTCCAGCATGTGGGTCCTCTTTAAGGGGTGCGGTGGGTTTGGGGGTGTGGCTGTGCATGTCCAGAGGCAGCAGCCCACAGAGGGCCTCCGTGGCAGAGAGGGGCGCCCCTCACGCCTCTGCACCCAGGTGCCCGGTGCTGCCACTGCCGACAGCCCTCAGGTGAGACAAAGGGACGTGATGGGGGGTGCTCGGGGCTTTGACACAGCCCCCCACCCCCAGCCAGACTATCCAGCAATTTAATAGCAATTTCATGTCCCTTAAAACAGCCCTGCAGCCCATGTTCCCAGCGAGAAAGTGCATGGCTGCTTTCTCCTCCCTCTGAACGGGAGGGAAATCAGTTCACACCCGGGCGTGGGGCGGGGAAGGTGGTCACATGACTTAACCGGTTGCGGGTGATTTGGGGGCTCACCCTTGGAGCGTAGTGAGGCTCACTTGCCAAGCTGTGCTCTGGAAGGACGAGGTGCCCCTTACGAGGGGAGCAGTCCTGCCCTGTGTCCTGTGTCCTCTGCGAGCTACCCGAGTCGTTGCCCCGAACTGGCTAAATTGTTCTGACTCTGGGAGTCGGGGGTGGGGGGGCTCCCTTTCAAACTACTGTCTCCCCACATTCGTCCAGCTCTTACCGGGGGTTTGGTTTCTGGAGATGCTCCCATTTCTTGACCACTTGTGCTTCTTGATACCCAGACTCAGCCACTGGCAGAAAGTGAGGACGGTAGA
The DNA here is from genome assembly GCA_004026585.1 of Noctilio leporinus. NCBI lineage: Eukaryota > Metazoa > Chordata > Mammalia > Chiroptera > Noctilionidae > Noctilio > Noctilio leporinus. The sequence goes on along the minus strand of PVIW01007078.1, from coordinate 19,500 downwards.
ATCCATTTTTACAAAGTGGGCATGAAGGTCTCCTAGAGTCCTGTCACCCGCCCCCTGTGCCTACGGGAACCTTCCGGGTGCAGCTCCGTTTACTTCCTGATGCGTCACCCGTCGCACATCCACCTGCTGGGTGCGGTGGATGCGACAGGTGGCGAGTGACACGCTCCCGCCTGGCAGCTGCGTGTTCCAGCAGGTGAGAGCGCGCAGACCAGGCGCGAGTCAGCCCATCTCCCCGCCGGTTACGGAGTCGGTGCCGCAGCCCGTTGGCGTGTGTGGCCGCGCCCTCCCTCGGGAGGCTTTTCACGCGCGAGGGGAACGCGCACTTCTGGGGAACGTGACTTAAGGAAAAGCGTTTTTCTTCGGCAGGCCTGTTTCTCATTCCGTTGCCCATTTCTCTCTAACGGGCACTTTCGAACGCGCTGGTCCCTATGGCTGCACTCGGTGGCCCCCTGACCCCTGGAAAGAGGAGTCAGACAGTGCACAGGTCTGCGGCGCCTGGAGGGGTGAGGGCCGTAGTGGGGACCAAGTGAGGCAGCATCGGAAGGGCGCGTCTTGGGCAGAGGTGGAGGGAACGGGGCGAGGGCTCCTGCGTGTGGGGTGATTATGTCCCTTGAGAAGGCGGGAAGGTGGTGTGCTGGCGCTCTCTACAAAGGTCACCTTGGCTTTTGCAGTCGAAGTTGGAGAGCAGGGCCGGCCGCCTGGCACGGGTCCCCTGCGGAGCCCACCCTGGGTGCCGCCCTGCCTTCCGGGGGCTCAGCACAGCCGTGGCCCAGTCCGCCGCCACGTGGCTTTTCCGGGTTAGAAGGGGCCTGGGTCCGGGCACCAAGGACGCCTGACGCTGCCCGTCCCTGACACCCCGCCAGCTCGGGAAAGAGTTCGTAATTAACCATGGAGAAACGTTAATTACCAAAGATGCTTCCTGATGGGTTGCGCTGATCAGGAGGGAAATCGGCGGCATAAAACGGGGGGAGTTACAGAGTGCGACACGCCCGCGGGGGTGGTCCCGGAAGAGCTCTGTGTGCGGTCAGGGCGTCTGAGCCGCTTTCCAAGGCTGAGCTGTCGCAGGGGAGAGCGCGGGGCTGCGGCCTGGGCGGGACCGGTCGGTGAGACACTTGGGGACCGGGAATGGGGCCAGGAGGAGGGAGGCCGGGAGACCGGGGCTCCAATAGTCCTGTGGTCACCGGAGGGAGGGGTGGGGCGGCGGAGCTGAGGGTCCGGGCGGGTCCGGTGGGATGGGGTGAGCACCTAGTAGGGGGCATCTCCTCCGGTCTGTGGACCCCGCACCTCAGACGTGCCTGTCAGCCCACCCTGTCGGTGTCCCGCCTGCCTGGCAAGTCCTGCAAAGGGACAGACGGAAAATGAAGCAGGCTTTCGCTGGTTGTGCTGCCTGTCCCACAGCCCTGTCACGGCCTCTCAAAGGCAGCCGGACACAAGTCAGACGCCAAGGACACTGCTGCGTCCCCACCACCCCTTACGCTGAGAGACGGAGGCTTGAATTTCATGCAGTTTGGGGGTTTTCCCCGTCATGGAAAAGTAAAAAAATCCCTCCTGGGCCCACGGCCGGACATGGCCTGCAGGCCCTCGGTCACTGTGCCGAAGTGTCTCGGTTCGTGGCAAACATCCTACTTGACCAGCTTGATGTGCCTTCAATTCTAGCCGCTGAACTTGCTGTCACATGTGGACAAAACCACAGTGTTGACAAGAGGGCAAGTCCTTTCCCAGACCCAGCCCCTTGTCTGGCTGGTTTGAGGCGGCGTCTGGACATGCTCGCTGGACCCTCATTGGTCGTGGGCTCCTGCGTTCATCCTTCGGACACACGTGACCCCAATGTCACCTCGTGCCTCGGTGCAGTGGTGGCCCCTGGAGATGCGGCTCTGAGAGGTCAGGCAAAGCCAGAGGAGGCCGGTGGACCTTTGTCACCTGCATTCTAGATGCCTGTGTCATTTCCTTGAATATGAGCTGTTACTGTCACACAGTCTTCCTTGTAGCCCTGGGACCCTTCAGCTGGGACTCTTCAGCCTGTGCTTCTGGCTACCAGCGCCCATGCCTTTCAGTCTGAAGGGGGCGCTTCCCTCCCGCCTCCTGTGGGAAATTGACTGGCCCCAGGTACGGCTCACCTGAAGTGCCTAGAGATTCATGTCCCGGTCCTGTCTCCGCCAAGGACCTCAGGAGCTGATGTACAAATACCCCAGGTTCCTGGCCTTCTTACAAAATTAAAATAGCTTCTTTGGTTTGATTATTTGATGGATAGAGATATGACCCATGACCACAAGATTATCAGGAAGTCTCTGAAAATGTACAGAAGTAAAGTCACCCGTCCCTGTATCGTCTGGAGGGGACTGTGGTGGCAGCCGGTGGTGTCAGGTCTTGTCCACACGTCTATGCAGGGGACAGTCTCCATTCATGCTGTTTGGTAGTGCTTTTGGTTTAATAGGTACCCCTGCATCCTTAAAATGACACAACATCCTACTGTATCGATTTTTCTATACTCTTTTTATTGAATATTGAGTTCGTTTCCACCTTTTTAAATCCTCACCCAAGGACACTTTTTTTCATTGCTTTTAGAGAGAGACAAACATTGATTGGTTGCTATACTCACCCAGACCAGAGATCCTATGCACCTGGACCAGGGATTGAACCCACACTTTTAGTTAGAGGACAATGTTCCAACCGACTGAGCCACCCGGGCCAGGAATGTTTCCACCTTTGCTACTATAAACAATATGGCCGATGACCATCCTGGTTGCATCATTATTACTTTTTACAGTGTTTCCAATTGTGTAGTCGAAGGCATTGATGTTATAATGACTCGCATCACACGTAGCAAAGTTACCATCTCGGGAGGCTGTACCCTTTTGTGTTTGCAACAGCAGTGTGGAAACATCTAGTTTTTCCTACCCCCTTATCCACCTGGGCTTTAATAGTCCCTTTGATCTGTGTCAGGTTGGCGGTTAAAAATGGTAATTCGTGGTTTTTAAACTTGTATTTGCCTATTAGGAAGGTTGAACCTTTTACTGTGTCTTTATCGTCTCTTGGTTTGAGCCTGTGCTCTCAGCAGGTTAAGGAGGAAATGGTGTCTGGACGTCCCGTCTGAAGGGATGAAGAACCATGTTGCTCTTCACTCCCACGTCCCGCCTTGTCGGGCGGGGCTGGGGGAGGCAGGCCGGTGCCCGGTGCTGGGCTCTGTCCAGCTTGGTCCTTGGCTCTGACCTGAAACTCCCTGGAGGTGCTGTTTTTAGTAACAGTTGCTTAGTTTACCTGACCTTCTGAGAAGGGATCCTTGTGACCCGCTTGGCCAAACTGCCTGATGCCGCCTTCCAGCTAAGATTCCGAAATCCTGCAAAAAAGACCAGGAGGTGCTGACGTGCCAAGCCCATGACTAGAACCCCGCTCTTCATTCTCCTTCTCTTCCGTCACGGTAGGTTGCCCTGGATGCCCAACTTCCGTGGCCCGATGGGATCTCCAGGTCTCTCCCAGCGCCCCCTTCCAGCCACTGGCTCCCTCCACAGACGTGGACTGTGCGCCTGCCCGTGCTGGGCAGTGTGACCTGGATCACGCGCCTGCCATGTGCCAGGCAGTGTGCTGGTGCTGAGCTTACACCTAAACTTGCGGCTTATTGAGCCAGGTCAGGAGACGGAGCCCCTCGACCTCCGCGTCTTGGTCTCCAGCAGGGATCCAGGAACGAAGAGGAAGCCGCTTCCCCTGCCCGCCAGGACTTGCTGGGTACTTTGTGGACGGCCACCTCAAGCAGCGCCCCGCCCCGCAGCGACCTGCCTGCGGCTGCAGGAATGCAGCCCCTGCGGTGGGACGGGAGACAGCAGCACCCTCTGTCTGAGGCCCTGAGGACCCTCCAGTGGCCACACGCTTCTGGCATCCGCGTCCCTGTCACAGGCTGGGAGAGACTTTGTGTGACCGGGCCTGCAGCTCTTTTCCTTGGGCGCCGGACATTCACGCTCCAGGCTGAGCAGCTGTGTTTGACTTTTAGATATGATCCTCAGCTTCTCTCTCCCTCTGCTATCCCCTCGCTCAGGTCTCACCCCGTCCCAGGTGCCCACCCGCCTGCAAATCAAAAGACCAGCTCTCTGCCATTCTGGGATCTCTGCCGTGATTGAAGATGTGCAGAATAGCTGAGGTGTCTGGGGTTTTGGAATAAAATTTCTTCTTCTCTGACTACAACAGATTCGCATCTAATCAAAACCCTTAATTAAAAAAAAAAAAAAAACTCAGGTACTTAATTTGATTTGCTTATTTGCATAATATTGGAGGACACAATCAATCGGTTTCCCAGCCCCTGTTTCTCGGCAGGCCAAGGTCTGCCCCCCACCCCCACCCCCGTGATCCTGCCCACATGGGGGCTGACCCTGCGGGAGACACGGGACTTGCTCCTGGCGATGCAGATCAGCGGCTGGGCTGGTGGGCGTTGCTCTACGTGTAGGAAGATTCTGGAAATCCTTCGTGGGAAAAACACTTTTGCCTTACATTTCACCTGCTGGGTTAAAATGGTGGGTTCTCTGAAAGGGGCACCTTTTGCCTGTGTGGTACCCGTGGCACAAATGGGAGTGATGTCACCTGTGTGGTACCCGTGGCACAAATGGGAGGTGATGTCACCTGTGTGGTACCCGTGGCACAAATGGGGGGTGATGTCACCTGTGTGGTACCCGTGGCACAAATGGGAGTGATGTCACCTGTGTGGTACCCGTGGCACAAATGGGAGGTGATGTCACCTGTGTGGTACCCGTGGCACAAATGGGAGTGATGTCACCTGTGTGGTACCCGTGGCACAAATGGGAGTGATGCCACCTGTGTGGTACCCGTGGCACAAATGGGAGTGATGTCACCTGTGTGGTACCCGTGGCACAAATGGAAGGCGATGTCAGAAGCTTTAGGGAATATGTTTGACAGGGGAGCCGGTGGTGGGGCAGGAGAGGGGACACTGGGGCAAGTTGCCTTCTTCACACCTTGACTGTGCTTTCCTAGGTCGGTCCATCTGCCTGCCCTCATCGGGGTGCCCAGTTTGCGTCCACGGATGCACCTAAGCCCCGTCCCCCCACATCCTGCCACGTCTCACTGGAGACTTACCTGGACACACCTGAGCCCTGTCCCGCAGGGGACCTACCTGGATGCACCTGAGCCCCAACCCGCAGGGGACCTACCGGGCCCTGGTCCAGGGGCGCAGCCGGGTAATGTGCGCGCAGGCCAGCAGGGGGAGCCGCCGAGTCCGGAGGCCGCCGCGCGGGCAGCAAACGTGGGAAACGCACCTGCTGAGAAACCCCACAGCGTGGCGCGTTCCCGCCTTCAGAGAAGGTGAAATTGGGCTGCGGCAATTCCGGACGACGGTGTGTCCGTTTTACTCCTCACACCTGGCGTTGGGTAAGAGCATGCGTCCCCTTCCATGGTCCACGTGATCGCTTAGGGGCGCTCCAGTTCATGTCTTCAAATTTTGAATTATTCTCTTACCTGTAAAAAAGCACCAGTCAAGTAGACTTCGCATCTGGAAGGAAGGGCTTCATGTGCTAAAACCTGTCCGTCTGGGGTACCAGGGAGAGCGTCTTACCTTCCGGAAGTGCTTCAGAAGGAATTTGCCAGGAAAGTGGCAGAGGACCTACTAACGGGAAATAGGTCGGGTCCTCTTTTCCCGGGTGCGTCCCTGGCGTCAGGGGCACTGCCACCTGCCGTCTGAGGCAGGACAGGCAGCTTTGGGAAGAGATGACCCTTAGCCACCTCATCGTCCTGGAAGGTACCACGCAGGCTGGTAACTGTTTTTCACTGTATTTTCGGCACCTGTGAGGGTTCTGGCCGGGGGAGAAGGGGCGGTTGATATCAGGTGTATGAATAGACAAGAAATGCGAGTGCTGCTACCCACGCACCCGACGTCCTGAATTTTACATGTAAGAAGGATCTTTAAAATATGCATTTGATAGTAATGGGTTCGTAATAAAGCCTACTTATTACATATGCTTTATGAAGTTCTGAGAACAGCACCTCGGATTAGAAGACGCACGCGCAGCAAGACCTCGGTTCACAGCGAGCGGGGGTTGAACCCTCAGGGCTCCAGGACAACAGCCTGCCCCACCGGAGGCCCCTTTGTACCCAGAGCCGTCCAGAACAGGTATTGTGTCTCTAGCGGCAAATTCGCCGAAAAGAGCACATTTCTACTTTGGTAATTTAGAGGAAGAGTTCGCATGGAAGGCCGGTCAGTGTGTGCGTTTTGACCTTAAACATGAAGTAGGTTATTGAGATTAATTCCATGCCTAGGCTAGCAGAGGGTGTTAGTCTTGGAGAGCCATGGGTGCTAACATAAAAGAATATTTTGAATTATGAGAGCCATCAAAGGATGCAGAAAATTTCTTCAAGTAAATGCGTAATAAGTGGACGTGAAATAGTTCAATGAATTGTAACAGATTGTATAGGTTCATGTGACCGCTGGTACCTATCAGGACTCGGAACAGCTCCATCCCCCCAAAACCGCTTCCTGGGGTCCTGGCAGACACCCCTCTTCCTCTCTGCCAGTGGCCACTATCCTAGGACTCCAGCACGGGGCCTTGGCAAGTCACCCACAACGTTGTGTTCCTCAGTTTCTTTAGGGTCTGGTGACGAGTCCTTGGGAGCGCACCTCAGCGTGGTGTCCTTCGTCACAAGAAGGACTTCTGGGTTGTTTCTAGTGTTTGGTGATTGTGAGTAGACCTGCCGTAGATACCTGCACACAGGTTTTGGTGTGAACACCAGTTTTCATGGCTCGAAGACAAGTGTGCAGGAGCAGGTCGCATGGGTGTGCTAAGTACAACTTTCCGTTCATAAGAAGCTCCCGTGTTCCAGTGTGGTGTGCTGTTGGCACGCCCTGCAGCCTTGCTGGGTCTCAGCAGCACTGGCCATCCTGACTCTGTTTAGCCCCTTGAATAGGCCTGCGGTGCTGCATCACTGGGGTTTAATTTACATACGCCTAGTGGCTAACGATGTAGATCATCTTTCACCTGCTGACTGGTCGCTCATACATGCTCCTCAGTAGGATGTCTATTCACATCCTTTGCCCCTTTAAAAAGTGAGCTGGGTTTTCTTTCTCTTGAGGCCTGAGAGTTCAGCATACAAGATCTGTGCCCAAAGTATTGAGTCAGTGTCAATATAATTAAACCAGTTTGCGTGGCCGATACTTTGGGGACAGACTTCATATGTTGTGAATGCCAGTCATGGCTGAATAGGTGATGTACAAATAGTTTCTTCCTGTCGGCAATTCGTCTTTTCATTCTTTTAAAAGGTTTTTCACAGAGCAGTTTAATATTTATTTTTTGTCTGCAGCAAAAGATTTTAATTTTGATAAATTCCCATTTATCAAGTCGTTGCCTAACCTCAGATCATCAAGATTTTCTCTCACTTTTTTTTTTTTTTTTTTACATATTTTATAGCTTTGTGTTTTACATTTAGATCCATGCTCTGTTTCTGCCTGTGTAAGGTAGGAGGTGAGGTTTGGGGCGATGTTGTTACTATTATTGTTGTTTTTGTTATTATTATTATTATCCTACAGGTGCTTCCAGCATAATTTGTTTCAACACCTGTTGAAAAATTCATCCTTCCTCCATGAAACCACCGCTGCTCCCGTGTCAAAAGTCAACTGGCCAGATTTGTGTGGGTCTGTTGTGGGGCTTACATTGTTCCATTGACCTACTTAGCTGTCTCTTTACCAACTGCCATTCTGTCTTGATTACTCTGGTTTGATAGGACAATTTAAAAAAAAAAAATTGTGAGAGTGTTACTCTGAAGTCTTCTTTTTCAACACTGTGTTTTCTATTCCAATTTCTGTGGCTTTCCACAGACATTTTAGAATTAGCCTTAAACAAATTCTAGCTAAGATTTTGGTTGAAATTATATTAATTGGACATCATTTTGAGAAGAATCAACATGTTTATTGTGGTGACCCTTTCAATTCATTAAGTGTTATGTCTATTTAGGTGTTCTTTGATTTCTCCTATTAGCATTTTATATATTTCATATTCTGTACAGATTTACATATAGATACTGCTTGTATTTTGTTAGATTTATACATACTTCATTTTGAAGAAAGCTACTGTAACTGCTGTTTTTAAAATTTAACTTGATTTTCAGTTTTTATGGCTACTGTGTAGGAATAAATTAGGGTAGGTGTGTGTGTGAAGATCATTGGGGATTTTCCACATAGACAATCACATTTCCTGTGAGTAGGTAGAGTTTTCTTTCTTTCTTTCCGACCTGTGCAACTTCTGCATTAGTCTTCCAGGGCTGCTCCAGCCTAATGACCACACATGGGCGGCGAAAACGGTTGACTCTTACTCCTCACCGTGCGGGGGCTGGCAGGCCTGGAGGGAGGTCTCAGAGGGGTGGGGTCTGGTGATGGCGCTCCCTTCGGGTGCAGTGGCTCCTTGCTGCTGTGGGCTCGGTGAATCCTATCAGATCAGGGTCCCTCCCTGATGGCCTTATTTCCCCTTGAATTTTTTTTAGAGTTTCCATCTCCGCAGACAGCCACTTCGGGAGCTAGATTTTCAACAAGTGAATTTGGGGGAACACAACCTTTGGGTCCACCACCCCTTTTATTTCTTTTTGCCTTGTTGCATTGACTATGAATGTCGTATGCTACTTGAAGAGGCGCGGAGAGTGGATGTCCTGCTTTGTTCATGACCTTGGAAGAGACCACCTGTACGTGATGTTCACAGAAGGCCTCTCTTAGATGCTGAATTAGGTGGACAACAAAGACAGACTTTCAAATGTGGGACCAACCCATCCTGCACAACCACGATAAACTCCACCTGCTCAGGGAATGTTACTTATTTTATATCTCGCTACATTTGATTTGATGATGCTTCAATGGGGTTTTTTATATCGAATTTCCCCTGGGATATGTGTCTGTGTTTTGTGTTCTTGTACCATCTGTGACTGCTTGAGTGAGCGGGGTAACGGTGGCTTCTTTAAAAAATGTGTGAGAAGCATTCCCCTGCCTTCTGTGTTTTTAGAAGGGATTGTGTAGAATTGGTGTTATTTCCTCTTTAAATGTTTGGCAGAGGTCTCTGATGAAACTCCGTGGGTTTGGAGGTATCTTTTGGGGAAAGTTTTAAATTACAGACTCAAATTATTTGCAGTGGCAGGGTTGCTCAGCTTTTCTCTTTCATTTTGGGTGAGTTTTAGTAGGATGTGCTTTTCAAAAATTGATTCATTTATGTAAGTTCCTTTTTGCAATTAGAATTGTTGTTAGTTTTTATTTATTATCTTTTTAATATCAGCCGATCTGTCTATAATAATACTGTCTTTCATTCCTGGTATTGATGATTTGAGTCTTTTCTCCCCAGCCCTCTAATTTGTCAGTCGGGTTGAAATTTATCAATGGTATTGATCTTCATAAAGAACCAACTTTTATTTTAGCTTTATTGATTTTTCCCCTTATCTTCCCCTCCATAATTTCCCTTCTTTCTTTCTTTTTCTATTTAAAGATTTTATTTTATTATTTTTAGAGAGAGGGCAAGGGAGAAAGGCAGAGAGGGGGAGAGACATTAATGTATGGTTGCCTTTATCACCTCCCTCCAGCTACGGACCCGGCTACGGACCCTGGCTTGCAAACCTGGTTATGTGCCCTGGCTGGGAATCAAACCAGCGACCTTTGGGTTTGCAGGCTGGTGCCTTATCCACTGAGCCACTGAGCCACCAGCCAGGGCAATTTCCCTTATTTCTAGTCATATCTTTATTATTTTCCCCCTTCTTCTTGCTTTGGGTTTATTTTACCCTTCTTTATTTTTCAATCTTCTTAAAGTGAGGTCTTTTCCATTTTCTAACATAAGCAATTCTTGTTATACATTCCCCTCTGCACCAGTCCAGGGCTGTGAAAAGAGGGTCAACGGTAAGAAGTCAAGTCCTTTTCAAGAAAGCAAATTCCAGGCTGTTTGATTTCCAGCAATTCAGTTTATAAAAATTCACATTGTGTTTCTGCAGGGCTGGAGAAGGTCCCAGTGTCCAGCATGTGACCTTTACTGTGTATTTTCACTTCTCTGGCGTGATTATGACCTGGGGCCTGGAAGGAAAAGTTAAGACAATATTCCACAGGTTCTGTGAGCTGCATCATGGGATGTGCGCACCATGTGTTTCAGGAAGCTCTCCACCAACTGCCACCAACATGACCCGGTGCCTCGGGTACTCAGGTCCCCTCAGGGCCAGGGGGCTGCCCTTCCATCAGAAGACATTTCAGACCCATTAAGCTCCCAAGGGAACTCAGTGTTGAGGATAATTTCACTGAGAGAAATCCAGACCATCCACAAAATTATTTTTCTAGAACGCTTTTAAGAAGGACCGGTGCAGCCGCAGTCCCTGGGTTCCCACCTGTCCCCTGTGCACAAGGCCTGCATTTCTATGTCTGCCGTGGGGCGGAGCAAGGCCTGGCCCCCCTCCCATGTTTGTTGAATAACTACAGCAGTGACTAACATAGTACACAGTGAGAAAAGGCTAGTCAGGGTTTAAAAATCTCCAGGGGTACCCTGGCTGGTGTGGCTCAGTGGATTGAACACTGGCTTGCAAACCAAAGGGGAGTCGAACCGGCGACCTGGGTGATGGGCTGGGGGCGGGTGGGAGGCAACCACACATTAATGTTTCTCTCCCTCGTTCTCCCTTCCCTCCCTCTCTCTAATAAAATAAAATAAAAACTCTGCGAGGGTTTGTCCCAATTAGTAAGACAATGCGACAGGCCTCATAGCTCATACGGCAGCATATTCTAGGGGCAGAACAAACCTGAGGCCCGCAGGCCCCTGGTCCTTGGGGCGCTGCCCTGGCGGGTACACGGGCTGCTTCCAAGCCTCCCCCTTGCAGCCGCCCTTTCTGGAAGTCTGTGCCGGGTAACCTGAGCTCGGTGTGGCTCGGATTTATTTCACTTCAAGTTGTCTTCTTTCAGGGCTAATTTAGCAACACACATGCCCTTTCTCAAGATTTTTATCAGGTGGTGGTGAACTTCCAGCGAATATAATAGAAAACATGTCCCCACCCTAGAAAACGGAGGGGATTTGAAATGCGTTCTGACCTCCTCAGCTTCTTTCATCTGGTCTCTGTAATCAGTTTTATAAAAAGCACATGGCTGCCCGGCTGATTCTTGATAAAGAACAGTTTTCATGTTCCATTAAAAAAAAAACACAACAGAGAACCGGTTTCAGTCTGGAGAGGGGGCGGTGGGGTGGTCTGTCGGCTCCTGCCCTGGTTTCCGGGACAGTGAGCTGCGCAAAGTCCACTTCTTGGTCCTGCTCCTTGGTGACAGCACGGACACCCTGAGCGTCTGCGCTGCACCCCCGGGGCTCCCCTGCAGGGCTCACGCGGGCAGCCCAGTGCCCTGGGGCGTGGGAGGCAGCAGTGTCCCGTGGGGACGCCAGGACCTGCTCAGGGGTGGGAGGGAGGGTGCTCAGCGTTTTCAGCGAATTTTCCCAAATGGGAGAAGGTGGGAGGGGACAGGCCACTCCCCAGCCAGCTGCTTGCATTCCTGACACATGGCCTGCAGTCCTGCCGTAACCACGTTTGCCACAAAGTTTCTGCACTTCCCCGAGGGGACAGCCTTGCAGGGCTCAGAGGACACCGGTGGCCCCTGAGGAAGAGCCCCTCCAAGCTCGGAGGTGAATGGGGACCAAGGATGCGTCGTTTGTCAGGCTTGCTGGAAAGTGACGTGGTACCGGAAGGAGGGACCCTGAGGTCCCGGGGATGGAGGGGCCAGGCCTGCATGGTCGGCAGGACAGTGGAGCTTCACCTCGTTGGGGGGTTCAGAGGTACGGAAACCCAACACCCCCAACCAAACCGAACGAACCAAACCCCACCCCCAAACAGACAACAGAAGTTCCAACTGGGTGACTGCACTTGGATTTGCACGGTCGCCTCCACCTCAGCGAGGACTGCAGGGGGCAGGGGGGCGGGAGGCTGATTCCTGACCCAGCTGGGGAGGGGCGACCACTCGCCGGGGGGGTCACATCAGCTGCTGGGCCTCTGCCACCTCCTTCAGCCGCTCCTGGAACAGCGCCCTTCCGGCCTTGCCCCTCTGACACCTCCTTCAACTCTTGACTCATTTACTTACTTTTAAAGAGTTTATTCATTATTTTTAGAGAGAAGGACAGGGAGAGAGGCAGAGAGGGAGAGAGACATCCATGTGTGGCTGCCTTTCACCTGCCTCCAGCTGCGGACCTGGCTGGAGACCTGGCTTGCAACCTGGTTCTGTGCCCTGGCTGGGAATCGAACCAGCGACCATTGGGTTTGCAGGCCGGCGCCTTATCCACTGAGCCACCAGCCAGGGCTTTTTTTAAATTTAAAGCAGTTGCAGGTCCTGTGTTGCTGAATTGCTCTTTAAAAAGGGGACCCCAATGTGCATTTCCAGCACAGCGAGTGACATTTTCCCGGTGACTGGGAGTTTCCAAATCTTTGCCAAATTGCTTTTCCTGGATTACGAGGGAGGATGAACATTTTTTCATATGCTAATTGGTAGTTGTACTCCTCTGTGGCTCCTTCGTGTCTTTTGTCCATGTTGCTGTCGGGGTGTTTTCCTCCTCTGACTGGTTTTTAAAGGACCTGCGGTGATGACGTGGGTCACTAGAGACAGGAACAGGCTCGGGGTAAACGTGGGAGCTGGTCAGGCGGGACGGTGACATCGAGGACACAGGGCAGAGGAGGGGGCGCAGGCTGCCTGGGCCTGGGGCTGGGGCGGAGGGGTCGGAGCCGGCCTGTGCTCCCCTCTTCTTGTGCCTAAATGACAGAGCCCCACTCCGTGCTGGTGCCTTGAGGCCACCCTCTCTTCTTTCCCCAGGGGCTTTCTCTGCTTCTCGTCTTGCTGGTGCCCCACCATGGTGGCTGGCGTGTCCTCACTCTATGACCGTTCCGCTCCAGGGACCTCAACAGGCTCCGTCTCTAAGGACAGCTCCTGGCTGGCCTGGCTCTTCCTGAGGCCACAAGAGGCCCTGCTGATGGGTTGACGGGGTGTCACACAGCCACCCTTGGTTCCGTCAGTCCCATCTAGGTCTGCAGGAGGGGCGGGTGCTCCAGATGGGACCCGGGGAAGGGCAGCCATGAAGCACAAATGACAGGAACTTCAGTTTTTATTTTTTCTTAAAGATTTTATTTATTATTTTCAGAGAGAAGGGAAGGGTGAGAGGCAGAGAGGGAGGGAAACATCCATGTATGGCTGTCTTTCACCTGCCTCCAGCTACAGACCTGGCTGGAGACCTGGCTTGCAACCTGGTTATGTGCCCTGGCTGGGAATCGATCCGGTGACCTTTGGGTTTGCAGGCCGGTACCTTATCCACTGAGCCACCAGCCAGGGCCCAGAGTTTTTTGTTTTTTTTTTTTTGTCAGGGTACATGCATTTTCCCCTGGGGCATGTGTATTTTTTCTAACAGGTCATTTGTCAGCCTTGTTTCTTGAATGTGGTCACTTCTCTGCATCTGCCCTGATGACTTAGCTCAGTTCATGGTTACTTCTGGCCTGGATGGCAGGTCTCAGGCCTGCAGTTACCCCTCTTCCCGCCTTGGCCTCTCTACCCTGTTGGCAGAGGGGTACCTACCTGGGGCTCAGCTTGGGCCCGTGACTAGATCTGATTTAGAGCGGAGGACTGACGGTCTCCCCAGACGTGGCCAGGCCCCACCCTATGTTCAGTCTTCCTGAAGCCCTTCTGGACACAGTCCAAAGTCCTAAGGTGTCCAGGTAGGGCCTTCTGGGTACTGAGGTTGAGAAGATGCCCTGGGGGGCGGGAGGGAAGGAAGGTCCTGACCTGGACCCCAGGGAGATGTATTACTCCGCGCCTTTTCTTGTCAGCTATTCTGAAGGAAGTTCGCCAAGTGGAGGAGGTGACTCTCCAGGCCAGGCCTGTGGGCGTCACAGGGCAGAAGAGCTGAACACCCGCTGGTGCCCCAGAAGATTTCAGCAAAGGGCCTTGGCAGGGAGCTGCAGCTGCTGTGACTTCCTGTGACCTGAGAGGGAGCCTGCGGGAAGGTCCTGCTCACGTTTGGGGGTTAGTGTGGCACCCACGTCACTGACGATTGCTGGGTGCAGACGTTGTTGCGTCTTTATTCATTTATTACTGGAGAGAAGGAAGGGTATTTTGTTTATTTGAGGGTTATACACGTTATATTAAAGGTGCCGTTGTGCCATTAAATCCCACTCCTTTTAAAAACACCCAAAACACATACAGTAATTCCCAGGTAGGCGCTTTAGAACAGACTAGCAAAAGATACCGTTTTTCGGAAACGCCACAGCTCACGGCTTAGCAGCCCAGTGATAAACTCAAAGTCGCCGGCAGCTGCTGTGCCCACTTAGGGGCGGGCCCTGCACACACTCCCCGCCTCTTACGCCACAGGTAACTCCCTACCTCTGTGCAAGATGCCCGTCTCCCTCCCCCCTCAGCCCCCTGCTCAAACCTGGTGAGTTCTCCGCATGTCTGTCCATAGGTCCATCCAGGGGAGTCCCTGTCTGTACGTCCACCTCGGGTCTCTCTGCATGTGTGTCAGGTGAGAGACCCCGAGTCTCCATAGTCACCTTTTTAAAAAGCTTTCTTTCTGGAATAATCTCAGACTCGGAAAAGTTGCAAAAATAACGCCAAGAGCCCTTTCCCCAGAACCCCCAAATGTTAACACTGTCCCACCCTGGCTTCCTTGTTCTCTCTGGATGTAGACATGTTGTCATCTTTATTGAAAAATAAACCGTGTGGACCAGGCGCCTTGGCCCCTGATCCTTCGAGGCGTGTTTTAGAAAAGCAAGAAGATGCTCTCAGGTGGCCACCGTGCAGCAATGGAAATGAGGGGATTGGCACCGGTACGATCGCATTACCAAACCCCACAGCTTCGGTTCAAGGACCAGCAGCTGTCCGCTAATATCCACATTCTCTTTTTCTCCCCTTTCCCCTCGTGAGCCAGTCACGTGTCCTTTCTCCTTGGACCCCTTTAACCTGCCACTTGCTTAGGGGTTTTCGTCATCTTTCATGACCCGGACACATTTGAGGGGGGCAGGGCAGTTATTTTATAGAATGTCCCTCGCTCTGGGTTTGTCTAATACCAAATTCAACTTTGGTATTTTCAGCAAGGACGTCAGAGACAGAAATGATGGGTCCTCCCGTTGGGGAGAGGTTGACTTCCGGTTGCTCCCTCCCTGGGGACGCAGGTGTCCTGTGGTCACAGCACTCGCTGTCTGGCAGGTTTCTCATGTTGGCTTTGCAATTAGAAGTGTCTTGGTGGGGGTTCTCTGAAGCTCTGTAAAGATCCTTTTCTCATGAAACTTGCACTGGTTTCACCACCTGTGGGTGCTTCTGCCTGAACCAGTGATGGTGACGGTGGCCCCACGGTGATGCCATCTGAAGCTCCCCCAAGCCCCTCTGCATGAGTGAGGGTTTTCCCAGGACAGGGTGTGTTTCCTGCTCCCACTTTGTTGGTTCTGAATTGCGCTGCACCTGTGTGGACTTGGGGACTCCTGTTTTGTCCTCTGGGCTACACGCTGATGTTGTTAGTATTTATTTTGAAGCTTCAGCCGTTCTCAATGGGGCCCCTGGCATGCGGCTCCTGTGCCCCTTCCACTGGCCCTCACCACCCTCCATCACTCCCTTAACTCCTGGCCCAGCCCCGAGTCCCAGGTTCCGTTCCTTGGTCCATTCCTTGCCCCCAACTCAGGCCCCAGAGTGCCCCTGGTGCTGGTGTCCTCCAGCCTCTCCGAGCAGCGGGAGATAGGACCCACACATGTGTGCACGTGTGTGCACGTGTGTGCACGTGTGTGCACGCGGTCTGCCCATCACTTCTCCGCCCAGCTCTGCCAATCCTCCAGTTCCAGTCGGACCTTCCTCTCTTCCAGGTTGCTAACTCTCCTTTCCAGACAAGCAAAACCTGGCTCTCTTGATGCATAAGAAATGTCTTTTTATTTTTTATTTTTATTTTATTTTTTTATTTTTATTTTTATTTTTTAAAGATTTTATTTATTATTCCCAGAGAGAGAGGAAGGGAGAGAGGCAGAGAGGGAGAGAATCAATGTATGGTTGCCTTTCACCTTCCTCCAGCCACAGACCTGACTGGAGACCTGGTTTGCAACCTGGTTATGTGCCCTGGCTGGGAATCGAACCTGCGACCTTTGGGTTCGCAGGCCGGCGCCTTAACCACTGTGCTACCAGCCAGGGCTCAGAAATGTCTTTTTAAAAAAGAGTTTATTTATTATTTGTAGAGAGAGGGGAAAGGAGGGAGGCAGAGAGGGAGAGAAACATCCATGCGTGCTTGCCTTTCACCTGCCTCCAGCTACGGACCTGGCTGGAGACCTGGCTTGCAACCTGGTTCTGTGCCCTGGCTGGGAATCGAACCTATGACCTTTGGGTTCTCAGGTCAGTGCCTTATCTACTGAGCCACCCGCCAGGGTGAAATGTATTTTCCTTGGTCCTGTCACAGCCATAAAATAGTTTCAGACTTGCTACCCCTGCCCCTGTGGAAAGCCAAACAATGGACTCTCTGGCATCCTGATTTGGAAGCTTCTCACCAGCATCCGGGCCCCTCCTTCCTGCTGACAGTTCCACCAGCGTAGGCAGGCGTGTGGGGGGCAGGCCCCTTGCTCTCTGGGGGCTCAGTCTCCCTCAAGGGCAGCTGTTGTCTGCAGGGGCTGAGTGCCGGAAGCATCCTTGGCTGGGTCTCCTTCAGGTTCTGTTCAGTCTGAGGAGAAAGAGGCTGCACCCCCCTCAGGGCTGCCTGGGGGTCTCCCAGCAAGCGTTCAGCGGAGTGGTCCCACGTCACCGGCCAGCAGGGTTTATGCCCAGCCACCTGCCCTTCCCGTTTAGACACCAGCCCACAGGACTGCGAACGGAGGGACAGACGGCAAGGTGGGGGGGCCACGGGGTGAGTGTGGGTGCCAGGGATGGGCAGTGCCCCCACCATCCCCACCCCCAGGAAGGAGGAAGCAAAAACAAAACTTCTCAGGCCACTTTTCCTTTTCTGTAATGTTCCAGAAGTCTCCGGAACTCTCACAGAAAGAGCCTTCCGCTTCCAGGCCAGCAACCCATCACTTGCGACCCTCGGTGAAGGGCTGAGGACCTGAGTGAGAATGGGAGAAGCAGACAGAGCCCGTTTATGGTGGACTGAGACCCCTTTGCGGGTCTGTGGCAGAACCAGTAGGTAAGGAAGGAACAGAGATGCAGAAGGTTCAGGCACTAATTAACAAGGAGGCAGGGACGGGCCTGCTGATGCAGCTTGGAGAGATACAGTGTTTTCAAGTCTTCAGCACAGGTACACAGCGTTTCTGCACTGTGTGGACTCAAAGAAAATCGCAGAAAGGCCCGGAAGGAGAAGGGTACCAGGCCACATCCTCTAATTAGGATTCCATAAAACTAGAAATTACAGAGATGTCTTGGACCAAACCATTCAATGTTCCAACCTACTAAACATTAAACATCAAATTGTCAAAGAGGAAATACAATACAGCTAAACATGGCAAATGTAGGCAATACCTGAAATGAGAATCTTGCGCATCAAAAGGATGTTATTTTCTCAGAAACTAGACTGGTGGTTACCAGGGGCTGGGGCTGGGGCAAACGGGAGAAGTAGATTTTAGGGTGCAAACCCGTGGTGATGGGGTGAGTGATTCTGGGACCTGATGGACAGCAGGGTGACTGTGGTTGGTAACACTGGGCCACACACTTAAAAAGTGCTGACAGACCCTGGTTGGTGGCTCAGTGGATTGGTGCCGGCCTGAGAACCCAAAGGTCGCTGGTTCGATTCCCAGCCAGGGCACAGAACCAGGTTGCAAGCCAGGTCTCCAGCCAGGTCTGTAGCTGGAGGCAGGTGAAAGGCAACCACACACGGATGCATCTCTCCCTTTCTTCCTCCCTCTCTGCCCTTCTCTCCAAAAATAATGAATAAAATATTTCAAAAAAATGAATAAAAAAATAAAAAGATTTCATTTAATTAAAAAGAAAAAGTGCTGAGAGCGTAGATACTGAATGTTCTCACCACAAAGTAGAAACGGAAATTATGTGACATGCTGGCCGAGCTTCCTAGCGGCAACACTGTGCAACATGGAAATGTATCCAATCAACCTGCTGTGCATCCAACTTAAACTTACAGAACGTGTAACATCGGATGCCAGGCACGCCCGGCGCTACCTAGGACTTTTCCTAAACGTGAAATGGTTCTAAATGAAAGTTTAAAATAAACACATACTTTAAAAAGTGCCTTTCATTTCTCCTCTCGTCTAGTTCTCATTGAATTCTGCGGAGGCAGGAGAGGGGCCGCGAGGGGCGGTGTGTGGCTGGCGGTGGGGAGGGGCGTGGGGCCCCCGCAGCACTGACTCCAGAGGGTCCCTCGAACACAGTGGCTCCAGAAATACTTGGGGGCCCCGAGCGGCGCAGAGGCCGCTCCTTTGTTCAGGGTAGTTTGTCGCGTCCGAGGCTGTGGGCGCGGGGGGCTGGCTGCCCTGTTCCCTGCGGCCCCGCAGAAACCTGCCGTCGGGGGGCGGGGGACCCAGAAAATATCTGCCCCGGGAAGCTGGAGTGTGAAAAGGCGGAAATGAAGTTGTTCTCCTTCCCAAATTAATATGAAACCAGGAGCAGCTTAATTGTACTTGGGGCTTAACCAGTTCCCCGGTTGCCATAGTAACCCAGAACCGGCGTTTAAAAATATATTCTCTCTGACCTTGTTCCACTTGATTGATGCACGGGAAGGCCGGCGCCCGCGGTGCGGCTCCGCGGCTCCAGGACCGGCCACCAGGGGGCGCGCGGCGGCCTCGCCGGTGCAGCCGAGCGACGTTCCACGTGGAGCCGGAGGCGCGGGAGACCCGGGCCGCGCCCGGTGCGCGTGCACCAGACCCGCGTCTTCGCCCTTCGCTCTGGAGCAAATTGCTTTCTCCGAGCTCCGCTTCCCAGGCCCCGAGCGAGGGCGCCCACCACGCGGGGCAGGGCTGACAGCGGGCCAGGGGGCACGCAGGGTGGCAGGGCACCTGCGTCCTGGGGCGAGTGCGGGACACAGCGCGACGCGGGCCACCGTCCCGCTCACGTCCGCTGCCGCGTCCCCGCGGTGAGCTTGTCCCTGTTCCCGCCGTTGTCCCACCCCTGTCTCCCAGCTCAGCGGGCAGGTGGCTCGTGGCCTGGGGCGGGGAGGCGGCGGGGAGACAAACGTCCCCTCGTCCAAGGGGCTCTGCGTGGTGTCCTTTCCAAGGACCAAAGCCAGCGTGATTAGCTGCTGCCGGGCGCTTTGTACATCCGTGCCGAATATTGCTTATCCATCAGTATCGACGTTCGGCATCGATACGATCGGGCGGTGGTAGGTGATGAAAGGCGTCATAGAGCCCGTGTGTTATTTATGTGTTAATATTCAGACATTCCCGTGTGTTTTCATTAGACATGGGCATTACCGGACGGTTTAGTTTCAAAGGTTTCTCTCTAATGCAAGATTTACTGGGATTTATGAGGTAGCGGCCCGGGTCTGACGGAGGCCGGGGCGAGGCCGCCGCGATTTCGCCTCCCGCCCCCCCCCCCCCCCCCCCCCCCCCCCCCCCCCCCCCCCCCCCCCCCCCCCC
>PVIW01007077.1:53796-77530 GCA_004026585.1 Noctilio leporinus | reverse complement strand
TATATTTTGGAGATCAGACCCTTGTCTGAGGTCTCATTGGCAATTGTGTTTTCCCATACAGTTGGTTCCCTTTGAATTTTGCTGATATTTTCTTTAGCTGAACAGAAACTTTTCAATTTGATATAGTCCCATTTGTTGATTCGTTCTTTGATTTCCTTTGCCCTTGGTGAAGTATCAGTAAACATATTTTTGCGTAGGATATACAAAAGTTTACTGCCTATGTTTTTCTCCAGGACCTTTATGATGGCACTGCTTATGTTTAAATCCTTTATCCATCTTGAGTTTATTTTGGTGTATGGTGTAAGTTGGTGGTCTAGTTTTATCTTTTTGCATGTTGCTGTCCACTTCTCCCAACACCATTTATTGAAGAGGCCGTTTTGACTCCATTTGATGTTCCTTCCCCCTTTGTCAAATATTAGTTGAATGTAGAGTCCTGGGTTAATTTCTGGGCTCTCTATTCTGTTCCATTGATCTGTATGTCTATTCTTATGCCAGTACCATGCTGTTTTTATGACAGTGTCCTTGTAGTATTGTTTGAAGTCCAGTATTGTGAGTCCTCCTACCTTGTTCTTCTTTCTCAGGATTGTGGTGGCTATTCATGGGCATTTTTGGCTCCATATAAATTTTTGAAGTGTTTTTTCTATTTCTGTGAAGTCTGTCATTGGTATTTTAATTGGGATTGCATTGAATCTACAGATTGCTTTGGGTGGTATGGACATTTGAATGATGATAATTCTTCCCATCCATGAACATGATATATGCTTCCATTTATTTGTGTCTTCCTTGATTTCTTTCTTCATTGTTCTGTAGTTTTCTGAGTACAGGTCTTTGACCTTCTTAGTTAAATTGATTCCTAGGTACTTTATTTTCCTTGTTGCTATGGTAAATGGGATTTGTTTTTTTGCTTCTATTTCTGTTGTTTCATTATTGCTATACAAAAATGCTTTTGATTTCTGGATATTGACTTTATACCCAGCTGTTTTGCTAAATTTGCTTATTAGGTCGAGTAAGTTTTTGGTGGAGCCAATCGAGTTTTGTATGTACACTCTCATATCATCTGCAAATAATGACAGTTTGACTTCCTCCTTTCCAATTTGGATACCTTTGATTCCTTTTTCTTCTCTGATGGTTATAGCTAGAACTTCCAAGACAATGTTAAATAGAAGTGGAGAAAGTGGACAGCCTTGTCTCATTCCTGATTCTAGGGGGAAAGCTTTCAGGTTTTGTCCATTAAGTATGATGTTGGCTTCATGTTTCTCAGAGATGGCCTTTATGATGTTGAGGTATGCTCCCTCTATTCCCATTTTGCTGAGGGTTGTTATCATAAATGGTTGTGCACTTTATCGAATGCTTTTTCAGCATCTATTGATATGATCATATGGTTTTTATCTTTCAATTTGTTGATGTGGTGTATTACATTGATTGATTTACGAATGTTGTACCATCCTTGCATCCCTGGGATGAAACCCACTTGATCATGGTGTATGATCTTTGTAATATACTGCTGAATCTGATTGGCCAATATTTTGTTGAGAATTTTAGCATCTATGTTCATAAGAGATATTGGCCTGTAGCTTTCTTTCTTAGTTGGATCTTGCCCTGGTTTTGGGATTAGAATAATATTTTCCTCATAGAAAGAGTTTTGGAGTCCTCCCTCTTCCAGAATTTTTTGGTATAGTTTGAGGAAGATAGGAGTTAATTCTTCTTTAAATGTTTGGTAAAATTCACCTGTGTAGCCATCTGGTCCAGGGCTTTTGTGCTTTGGGAGATTTTGGATGACTTCTTTAATTTCACTAGTTGTTATTGGCCTATTCAGGCTTACTGCTTCTTCTGGGTTCAGTTTTGGTAGATTATACATTTCCAGAAATGTGTCCATTTCATCCAGGTTGTCATATTTTTTTTCATATAGTTGTTTATAGTAATTTCTTACAATCTTTTGTATTTCTGAAGTATCAGTTGTGATTTCCCCTATTTCAGTTCTGATTTTGTTTATTTGGGTCCTCTCTGTCTTTTTCTTGATGAGTCTGGATAAGGGCTTATCAATTTTGTTTATTTTTTCAAAGAACCAGCTCCTGGACCTGTTGATTCTTTGAATTGTAGTTTGAATCTCTGAGTTATTTAGTTCTGCTCTGATCTTGATGATTTCCTTCCTTGTACTTGATCTGGGTTTTGTTTGTTGTTGCTCCTCTAGTTCTTGCAGCTTTGTGGTTACGTCGTTTTTATAAACTTCTTGTAACCTTTTTTGGAAGGCCTGTATTACTATAACTTTCCCCCTGAGAACTGCCTTAGCTGTATTTCATAGGTTTTGGGCTGTTGTGTGTTCATTGTCATTTGTTTCCAGGAACTTTTTGATTTCATCTTTGATCTCGTTGTTGACCCATTCATTGCTTAAGAGCATGTTTTTCAGTCTCCCTGAGTTAGAGAGTTTTTGGGTTTATTCCTTGCATTTGATTTCTACTTTCAAGCCATTGTGATCTGAAAAGATACTTTGTATGATTTCAATTTTCCTGTATTTGTGGAGGCTTGTCTTGTGACATACCATGTAGTCTCTCTTAGAGAATGATCCATGTGCATATGAAAAGAATGTGTATTTTGCTTCTTTGGGGTAGAAGACTCTGTATACATCAGTTAGGTTCATTTCCTCTAGAGTGTTGTTCAATGCCACAACATGTCTGGGGATTTTTTGTTTGGAAGATCTGTCCATTATTGATAGTGGGGTATTAAAATCCCCTACTATTAGTGTGTTGCTGTCTATGTCTTTCTTAAAGTCTTCCAAGATTTTCCTTATATATTTCAGAGCTCCTATGTTGGGTGCATATATATTTATCAGAGTTATTTCTTCTTGATGGATTGTTCCCTAAGTATGATGAAATGTCTATCTTTGTCCCTTTTTATGGCCTTCATTGTAAAATCTATTTTACCTGAAATCAGTATTGCTACTCCAGCTTATTTTTCATGTCCATTTGCTTGATCTATATTTTTCCATCCCTTCACTCTCAATCTGTGTCGATCTTTTGTTCTGAGGTGGGTCTCTTGAAGACAGCATATATGTGGGTCATGTTGTCTTACCCATTCAGCTACCCTATGTCTTTTGATTGGTGCTTTTAATCCATTTACATTTAAGGTTATTATTGATTGATACTTATTCATTGCCATTTTCTCCCTTTGTGTCTGTATTCCTCTTTGGCTTTCTCTGTTTCTTCATTTTATTTGTTTACTTATTTTTATAGCAGACCCTTTAGCATTTCTTGCAATGCTGGCTGGTAGAGATGTAATCTTTTAGTCTTTTTTTGTCTGGGAAGCTCCTTATTTCTTCTTCTATCTTGAATGAGAGCCTTGCTGGTTAGAGTATTTTTGGTTGCAGGCCTTTGTTTACCATGACTTGAAAATGTTTTTGCCATTCCCTTCTGGCTTGAATTGTTTCTGTTGAATAATTATTTGATAGCCTTATTGGAGCCCCTTTGTATGTTATTTGTCTTTTCCCTCTTGATGCTTTTAGGATTCTCTCTTTGTCTTTGAAATTCGCCATTTAAATAATTATGTGCCTTGGTGTTGGTCTGTTTGGGTTGATCCTCAATGGGACCCGCTGTGCTTCCTGAATGGGATTAATGTTTTCACTCATCATGTTAGGAAAATTTTCTATCATGACATTTTTGGACAGGTTTTCCATTTCTTGTTTCTCTTCTCCTTCTGGTATCCCTATGATATGGATGTTGTTACATTTCATATTGTCCTGCAGCTCTCTTAACCCCTCTTCAGTGTTGTTCAGCCTTTTTTGATTCTCTTGTACTGTCTTGGAGTATTTGTCTACGTTATCCTCCAACTCGCTGATCTGGTCCTCTGCTTCCTCTAGTCTACTGTTGATTCCTTCTACTGTATTCTACAATTCAGAAATTGTATTCTTCATTTTCTCCTGGCACTTATTGATAGTTTCCATGTCCTTTTTCATGCTGTTGTAGTTCTCAGTAAGTTCCTTGTAACTTCCCTGGAGTTCTTTGTAATTTTACTGGAGTTCTTTGCAATTTCACTGGAGTTCTTTGTAATTTTCCTGGAGTTCTTTGTAGTTCTCCTGGAGTTGTTTACAGTTTACTTTGATGTGCGTGAGCTCACTGAGCTTCTCTATCATCATTCTTTTGAATTCCTTATCTGATATTCCTGGTGCCTCTGTTTCATTTTCTGTTCTTTCAGGGGATTCTTCCTTTACTTTTGGTGATGGACTGATTCTTTTTTTCCCCATTTTGGGTGCTATTTATTTATTTATTTTTGTTCTTTCCTAGGGTTAACCTGCTTTACTTCCTTGCCTTAGTTGAGCACCCTTCTGTGATAGGAGATTTGTGGAGTTCAATGTTGTCGTCTTCCAGATTTTCTCCGCTTTCTGTTCTTGGTTGTCCTTTAGGTGGGCTGTCTGGTTGTATTCTGTGCCTGTGGGCTTTTAGTAGAAACAAAATCAAAAACAAACAAACAAACACAAAAAAACCCGAAAACAAACAACCAAACCAAACCAAACAAACAAACAAACAAAAAAATGCAAATTTAAAAAAGAAATAAAAATGATAATAATAATAAGAAGAAAGGGTTTAGTTGGCTGTTCATCCTTTATAATCCCTGACTAGTCCAGATGGAGCCTGGACCTGAGGGCTTAACAGAGGAAAAAAAAAAGGAAAGAAAAAAGGGAAAAAGTCACAAAAGAAAGAGAAATCAATATTAATAAAGAAAAGGTTTCATGTCTGTTCACCCTTTATGGTCTCTGTTTGGTCCAGGTGGAGCCAGGACCAATGGGTTTTATCAGGGAGAAAAGAAAAGAGAAGGAAAGGGAAAAAGAAGGAAGAAAGAAAGAAAGAAAGAAAGGAAGAAAGAGAAAAAAAAGTGGGAGAATGTCACAATACAAAGAGAAATCGATATTAATAAAGATTTCAGGTGTCTGTTCCCCCTTTAAGATTTCTAATTGGTCCAGGTGAAGCCAGAACCTGTGGGCTTTAGCAGGAAGAAAAGGAAAAGAAAAAATTTAAAAAAAAATAGAGGAAGGAAGAAAAGAGTAAAGGGTTTAGGTGGCTGGGGAAGGGAGGAATACTTAGATTGAGGACTGGGAATGCGTTATAGCCACAGAGTGAGTAGACTTTAATTTGTGAGTAGGGGGAGGGTCTTGGGTATTTAGGTGGATTGAGTTATGGGGGGGGGATTAAGAATATGTGAGAAGTAACTTTTGCAAAGGATATGTTGGGGATTAATAGTTCATATTGCTCTCAGTATAATTCAGGTGCTTGAGATTAGCAGCAATCCCTTTCCTGCAGCAGCCTCTTTTTCTTGGTCAGGACTTTACAGTCTATAGTCTATATTCTAGCTGGTCTTGGCGTGTGGCAGGGACTCTGATTGTCACATTCAATGCTGATTCTGAGTGTCCGCCCCAGGTAGGCTAGGCCTTCCGCAGCCTGGCTGGGTGTTAGGGCTGCCAGTATTCTGGAGCCGGCAGGGAGCCCCCTCCCACTCATGGTGGAGGTTCCTGCCCAGGATGAGCACCCAGCACACCTGCAGGGCAGCCTGCAACTTTGCTGGTCCCTGTGAGGAATGACCCCGCCCCAGCAGTTCCAGGAGGAGGCAGCCCCTGTCAGTCAACACTGTCCTGGGTCCACCTACACTGTCCCACCCTTCCCGGGTGGGAACTACTCCTCCAAGCCAACCAGCTCTCTGAGGAGTCCTTTAGGAGGCCTCTGTGATGAGCCCCTCCCAGGCGTGGGTGGTGCAGCCTTTGTCTCCTTTAATGGAGGGTCAGTTTCCCCGCTACTAGTTCCCAGCTTGCCCGCTCACCATTTGGAGTTTCCTAAGGAACCTGGGGGCCTGTGTGGTTGTACAGGGCTGGGCCTCTCCCCTTGCAGGGGCTTCTAGCTGCTGTTTCCCTGATGGCCCTGTAGCACCTTTTTCGGCCCTCTCACAGCCCCGGCCTGTGCACTTCCTGGCTCCCCTGCTCAGGCTTCCTGCAGGGCTCTTCTCCTCCACCTCTAGCCCCTCAAGGAGCCTCTTCTTCCAGTTGCCAGAGTGAGTCTCTCACACAGTCCATCCCCTGCAAGAGTACAATTCCGTGTACCCTATGGCATTTGCCCTCGCTGCCGGCACTTCACTGTTGAGACTTCCAGTTGTCAGGGAGCCCGGAGCTGGCCTCAGTGAAACGCGCCCCTATGGGCAGAGCCACCACTGCCCAGAGCCAACCTCAGCCGGCTGCCCAGTCAGTCGGGAACACTTCACCTACTGTCCTGCTGGCTTCCTCTGCCTCTAGGGTGTGCTCCCCTGTGTCCAGATGCTGCCCGCTCCAATTCCTAGGGTCCTGAAGATGTCTCACACTCCCTATCTTGTCCTCTAGCTGATTGGGTACTTGAGAACACTATCATCACTGCTCTCTACTCTGTCGCTGTCTTCTCTCCTCCCCTATCATGACTTTTTAAAACAGGTTTTCCATTCCTTGTTTCTCTTTTCCTTCTGGTATCCCTATGATGCAGATGTTGTTATGTTTCATGTTGTCCTGCAGCTCTCTTAACCCCTCTTCATTCTTTTTCAGCCTTCTTTTTATTCTCTTGTACTGTCTTGGAGTTTTTGTCTGCATTCTCCTCCAACTAGCTGATCCGGTCCTCTACTTCATCTAGCCTACTGTTGCTTCCTTCTACTGTATTCTTCAATTCTTTTCAAATGCACATTGATCATGTCCAAGATAGACCACATGGTAAGTCACAAGACAAGCCTCCACAAATACAGGAAAATTGAAATAATACCAAGTATCTTCTCAGATCCCAATGGCTTGAAACTAGAAACCAACATCAAGGAAGAAAAACAAAAATTCTCTAACTCATGAAGAATGAATGACATGCTTTTAAGCAATGTAGGGGTCAACAATGAGATCAAAGATGAAATAAAAAAGTTCCTGAAAATAAATGACAATGAACACACAACAGCACAAAACCATGAAATACAGCAAAGGCAGTTCTCAGGGGGAAATTTATAGCAATACAGGCCTTCCTAAAAAGGTTAAAAGAAGTTTATAATACAACCTAACTACAAAGCTGCAAGAACTAGAGAAGCAACAATAAACAAAGCCCAGAGCAAGTAGAAGGAAGGAAACCATCAAGATCAGAGTAGAACTAAAAAACTCAGAGATTCAAACTACAAATCGAAGAATCAGCAGGTCCAGGAGATGGTTCTTTGAAAAAATACACAAAATTGACAAGCCCTTATCCAGACCTATGAAGAAAAAGAGAGGGAGGACCCAAATAAACAGAATCAGAACTGCCAGAGGAGAGATCACAACTGATACCTCAGAAATACAAAAGATTGTAAGAAATTACTATAAACAACTAGATGACAAAAATATGAAAACCTGGATGAAATGGACACATTTCGGGAAATGTATAATCTACCAAAACTGAATCCAGAATAAGCAGAAAGCCTGAATAGGCCAATAACAACTAGTGAAATTAAAGAAGTCATCCAAAATCTCCCAAAGCACAAAAGCCTTGGACCAGATGGCTACACAGGTGAATTTTACCAAACATTTAAAGAAGAACTAACTCCTATCCTCAAATTATACCAAAAAATTCAGGAAGAGGGAAGACTCCCAGACTCTTTCTATGAAGCCAATATTATTCTAATCCCAAAACCAGGGCAAGATCCAACTAAGAAAGAAAGCTGCAGGCCAATATCTCTGATGAACATAGATGCTAAAATTCTCAACAAAATATTGGCCAATCCGATTCAGCAGTATATTACAAATCATACACCATGATCATACACCATGATCAAGTGGGTTTCATCCCAGGGATGCAAGGATGGTACAACATTCGTAAATCAATCAATGTAATACACCACATCAACAAATTGAAAGATAAAAACCGTATGATCATATCAATAGATGCTGAGAAAGCATTTGATGAATTACAGCAACTATTTATGATTAAAAACCCTCAGCAAAATGGGAATAGAGGGAGATTAACTCAACATCATAAAGGCCATCTATGAGAAACCTGAATCCAACATCATACTTAATGGACTAAAACTGAAAGCTTTCCCCCTAAGATCAGGAACGAGACAAGGCTGCCCACTTTCTCCACTTCTATTCAACATTGTGTTGCAAGGTCTGACTATAGCCATCAATGTATCCAAATTGGAAAGGAGCAAGTCAAACTGTCATTATTTGCAGATGATATGATAGTGTACATACAAAACCCGATGGGCTCCACCAAAAACTTACTCAACCTAATAAGCAAATTTAGCAAAATAGGTGGGTATAAAGTTAATATCCAGATGTCAAAAGCATTTTTCTATACCAATAATGAAACAACAGAAATAAAAGCGAAAAAAGAAATCCCATTTACCATAGCAACAAGAAAAATAAAGTACCTAGGAATCAACTTAACTAAAGAGGTAAAATACCTGTACTCAGAACACTACAGAATAATGAAGAAAGAAATCAAGGAAGATACAAATAAATGGAAGCATATACCATGTTCATGGATGGGAGGAATTAACATCATTCAAATGTCCATACTACCCAAAGCAATCTACATATTCAATGCAATCCCAATTAAAATACCAATGATAGACTTCACAGCATCAGGAAAAATATTTCAAAAATTTATATGGAGCCAAAAATGCCCACGAATAGCTACCACAATCTTGAGAAAAAGGAACATGGTAGGAGGAATCACAATACTGGACTTCAAACAATAGTACAAGGCTACTGTCATCTAAACAGCATGGTACTGGCATAAGAATAGACATATAGATCAATGGAACAGAATAGAGAGCCCAGAAATTAACCCAGGACTCTACGTTCAACTAATATTTGACAAAGGGGGAAGGAACATCAAATGTAGTAAAAACAGTCCCTTCCACAAATGGTGTTGGGAGAACTGGACAGCAACATGCAAAAAGATAAAACTAGACCACCAACTTACACCATACACCAAAATAAACTCAAGATGGATAAACTATTTAAACTTGAGCATTGCCACCATAAAGGTCTTGGAGAAAAATTTAGGCAGTAAACTTTTAGATATCCTATGTAGAAATATGTTTACTGATACTTCACCAAGGGCAAAGGAAATCAAAGAACGAATCAACAAATGGGACTATATCAAATTGAAAAGTTTCTGTTCAGCTAAAGAAAATATCAGCAAAATTCAAAGGGAACCAACTGTATGGGAAAACATAATTGCCAATGATTCCTCAGATCAAATTTGTTTGATCTCCAAAATATATATAGAACTAATGCGACCCAACACCAGGGAGTCAGACAGACCAATTAAAAAATGGGCAAAGGTCCTGAACAGAAAACTCACTGAGGAAGATATAAAAAGGTCCCAGAGGCATATGAAAGAATGATCAACATCACTAGTCAGCAGAGAGATGTAAATTAAATCCACAATAAGATACCACCTCATACTTGTCAGAATCGCAATCATCAACAAATCAACAGACAAGAAGTGTTGGCAAGGATTTGGGGCAAATTATACCCTCATACACTGTTGGTGGGAATGTAGGCTGGTGCAGCCACTTTCGAAAACAGTGTGGGGTTTCCTTAAAAAACTAAAAGTGGAACTGCCTTTTGATCCAGTAATTCCACTACTTGGTCTATACCCATAGAATGCTGAAACACCAGTTCGTAAGAACTTATGTACACCTATGTTCATAGCAGCACTATTTACAATAGCCAAGTGCTGGAAACGGCCTAAGTGCTCATCAGTGGATGATTGGATTAAAAAACTTTGATACATTTACACAATGGAATACTATATAGCAGAAAAAAAGAAGGAACTCTTATCCTTTGCAACAACATGGATGGATCTGGAGAGTATTATGCTTAGTGAAATAAGCCCATCAGTGTAGGACAAATATCATATGATCTCACCCATTACAGGACAATAATGAACAAAACTAACAACAAGCAAAACAGAACCAAATATATCAATACAGTGAATACCACATTATCAATAGTGGACAGATCTTCCAAACAAAAAACACCAAGAATATGGTGGCATTGAATAACATTCCAGATGAAATAGACTTAACTGATATATACAGAGCCTTTCACCCAAAAGAAGCAAAATACACATTCTTTTCAAATATACATTGAACATTCATAAAGATAGACCACATGATAGGAAACAAGCGAAGCCTCCACAAATATGAGAAAATTGACATCACACCAAGCATCTTCTCAGATCACAATGACTTGAAACTAGAAACCAACCTCAACAGGGAAAAAAACAAAAAACACTCTTATTCATGGAGACTGAAAAACATGCTAATAAGTAAGGAATGGGTTAACAATGAGATCAATGAAGAAATAAAAACATTTATGGAAACAAATGACAATGATACACAACAGCACAAAATCTATGAGAAACAGCAAAGGCAGTTCTGAGAAGAAAATTATAGCAATATAGGCCTACCTCAAAAGATTAGAAGAGGCTTACATAAACAACCTAATCATAAAGCTGTAAGACCTAGAACAACAACAAACAAAGCTGAGAGCAAGTAGAAAGAAGGAAATCATCAACATCAGAGCAGAATCAAATGACTTAGAGACTAAAACTGCAATTCAAAAAATCAATAAAATATTTTTAAAAATAAACAATATTGACAAGCCTTTAACCAGACTCATCAAGAAAAAGAAAGAGAAGACCCAAATAAACAAAATCAGAAATGACAGAAGAGAAATCACAACTGATACTTCAGAAATACAAATAATTGTAAAAAATTACTACAGGGAAGGGGGACAGAGGGGAGCAAAAAGGGGATGGATGTAATACAACAACAATAAAATTGAAAAAAATTACTACAAATAACTATTTAACAAGAAGTTTGACAACCTAGGTGAAATGGACAAATTTCTGGAAATGCATAATCTACCAAAACTGAGTCCAGAAGAAGCAGGAAGCCTGAATAGACCAATAACAACTAGTGAGATTGAAGAAGTAATCAAAATATTACCAAAGCACAAGAACCCCAGACCAGATGGCTACCCAGGAGAATTTTACCAAACATTTAGAGAACTACCTCTTATCCTTCTCAACCTATTCCAAAAAATTCAAGAAGAGGCAAGACTACCAAAGTCTTTCTATGAGGACAACATAATTCTAAATCCAAAACCAGGGTAAGACACAACAAAGAAGACTATAGGCCAATATTGCTGATGAACATAAATCCTAAAATCCTAAACAAAATGTTGGCCAACAGGATCCAGCAATACATTAAAAGATCATACACCATGATCAAGTGGGATTTATCCCAGCAATGCAAGGATAGTACATCATTCACAAAGCAATAAACATGATATACCACATAAACAAAATTAAAGACAAAAAATACATGATCATATCAATAGATGCTGAACAAGCATTTGATAAAATACAGCAACCATTTATGATTAAAAAACACTCAGCAAAACGAGAGTAGAGGGAGCAGATATCAACACAATAAAGGCCATATATGAAAAACCGGCAGTGAACATCATACTCAATGGGCAACTACTAAAAGCTTCCCCCCTAAGGTCAAGAAGAAGACAAGGCTGTCCTCTCTCTCCACTTTTGTTCAACATCATTTTGGAAGGTCTTGCCATAGCTGTCAGATAAGAAAAAGGAATCAAAGGTACCCAAATTGTAAAGGAGGAAGTCAAACTGTCATTATTTGCAGATTACATGATAGTGTAGGTATAAAATCCAATAGATTCCACCAAAAACCTACATAACCTAATAAGCAAATTTAGCAAAATAACTGAATATAAAGTTAATATTCAGCAATCAAAGGTATTTTTGTATATCAATAATGAAACGTCAGAGACAGAAGCTAGAAAACAAATCCCTTTTACCATAACCATGAGAATAATAAAGTACTTAGAAATAAACTTAACCAAGGAGATAAAAAACCTGTACTCAGAAAACTACAGAACATTGAAGAAAGAAATTAAGGAAGATACAAATAAATGGAAGCATATACCATATTCATGGATAGGAGGAATTAACATCATTAAAATGCCCATGCTAACCATAGCAATCTATAAATTCAATGCAATCCCTATTAAATACCAATGACATATTTTACAGTTATAGAAAAATTACTTCAAAAATTTATATGGAGCCCACAGTCACCATGAGTAGCCACAGCAATCTTGGGAAATAAGAACAAGGTAGGAGGAATCACAATACTGATCATCAAACTATAATACAAGGCTACTGTAACCAAAACACTCTGGCATAAGAATAGACCTATAGATCAATAGAACAGAATGGAGAGCACAGAAATAAATCCAGGACTCTATGGTCACTTAATATTTGACAAAGGAGGAAGGAACATAAAATGTAGTAAAAATAGCCTCTTCAACAAGTGCTGTTGGGAGAACTGGACAGGGACATGAAAAATAATAATGGTAGACTACCAAGTTACACCATAACCAGAATAAACTTAAGACAGATAAAGGACTTAAACATAAGCCATGACACCATAAAAGTCCTAAAGGAAAATATATTTGCCAATGAAACCACAGACATGGGTTTTATATACAAAATATATAAAGAACTTATGGAACTCAACACCAGGGAGACAAACAGCCCAATCAAAAAATGGGCAAAGGACCTGAACAGATACCTTTGAGGAGAACACACAAAGGGACAAAGGCATATGAAAAAATGCTCAACATCTCTAGCCATCAGAGAGATGAAAATTGAAATCACAATAATTTATAACCTCACACATGTCAGAATGGCAATCAACAAATCAACAGACAAGTGCTGGTGAGGATGTGGAGAAAAGGGAACCCTGGTGCATTGTATGTGGGAATGCAGACTGGTGCTGCCACTGTAGAAAACAGTATGGAATTTCCTAAAAAAAAAAAAAAAAAAACAACTAAAAACAGAACTGCCTTTTGACCCAATGATTACACTGTTATATCTATACCCAAAGAATCTGGAAATACCAATTCAGAAAAAGCTATGCACCCCTATGTTCACAGCCATGCTAGTCTCAATAGCTAAGTGCTGGAAACAGCCTAAGTGCCTATCAGTGGATGAAAGGATCAAAAAACTTTGGTACTTTTACACAATGGAATACTACATAAGAAAAAGAAAGAAGTTCTTACTTTTTACAATAACATGGATGGAACTGGAGAGTATTATACTTAGTGAAATAAGCCAGTAAGTAAAAGACAAATACCGCATGATCTCACCCATTACAGAAGACTAATGAACAAAACAAAGAGATAAGCAAAATGGAACCAGAGACATGAATATAAGGAAACAATCTTCAGTGTACATAGGGGAGAGAGGGGAGTGGGGAAAAGACGGCAAAGTAGAGCAGTTTAGTCAAGGAACTAGCATGAGTGACCCATGGATATGAACAATAAGTTGGATTGACTGTGGGGAATGATAGGGAAGGTGGGGAAGGGGAGAGCAGGGGATAAATGGGATGAATGTAATACAATAGTAGACTACTTTTTTAAAAAAAATGCAAAAATAATATGAAGAAATAATTAGTTACAGAAATATATTTTAGAATATTGAATTTTTATCAATCTATGAGTCTAAAATGATATAATCAAATAAATAAATAGAGGTGTAGGCGAAGGGCAACATCTTTTTTGCAATAAAATATAAAATATTAAATGAACAATAGAATAGAAAACCATAATTTGGCAATCACAAGAATAATAAATAGTTTAAGTAAAAAATCATTACTAAAACAAGTAAATGGGCATTTATTTGTAAATTATATAATTATATAATTTTACATTATCCCCTACATTCCCTGAGTACATTTTATCTGCAAGGAGAAAAATAGTAATTTTCTTATTGAGAAATGTAACAGATTCTATCTTAATCAAGGGATTAAAATTGATATAATCAGTAAAAAAAACAAATGCATATAATCTATATATATTAACTATAATCGTATCATGTGGAAATACTAGACCAACCCAAAATGAGTGACATTTCACAAAACTCACATACATCCGAAAAGGACAAGGCTGTTAAAGACAAAAAAGGCTCTAAAACTTCTCCAGAGTTCAGTTTAATAACAGAAATGATGGCATCAATGTAGTGAGAGATTCTGGATAAGATTTTGACAGAAGAAATTATTGTAAAGATATTAAAGGAACATTTGGGATCATGACTGAAGTCTGTAAACTAGGTAAAGATACTTTTAATGCAAATAAAACTTAATATTTGTTTTGAGGAATGTTTAAAATACATTGAGAAATAAGTTACACAAATGTTTGGGGCAGAGTATTAAAAGGAATGAAGAGAAAGAAAGAAAAAGAATGATAAAGTATAGTAAAGTTACAAAACATGAACATTTGTGGAATTTGGTATGATTTTAGAATTGGGGTTAAAATATAAAAGATAAGCCTTAATTATCTTGTAGCACCAAAGTACTAAAGTACTAAAAATACCCCCAAAACAAACAACAAAAAAATATTGACAGGGATGCCAAAGGGACACAGGAGCCAACTGCCAAAGCTGTAACAATTTGAACAAAATAAAAAAGTACTGAACTAAACTCCAGTTTTAAAATAAATACCCATAAATTGACTCTGATGTAAATAAATGATTTAACAATTTAGTTAATTGGGTGAAGAAACAAATTGTGTGTGTAGAAAACTTTCAAATAATTTGTGTAACTGCTTCACCCCCAGGAGTTAAAGTGCAACTCCCCACTTACTAACTGGGGTTTCTTTCCAAAAAGCAGAATATAGAATGAAAGTTAAAAAAAAAAAAAAGAAAAGAAAAGAAAAAAAAGAGGATATCCCTAGAGAAATCTGACATATACAACCTCAGTCTGGAGATAAGATTCATATAGTGATGTATCATGTTAACAGGACATGCCTTTAACAAGATGTGATGAAAATGGCACAGTACGTCTATAGCTGTCCTCCCAAAAACACATTACTCCAAGCTAATCATGAGAAAAACATCAGGTAAATCCCAATGTCAAGGTCATCAAAGTCAAAGATAGTCTGGTCATTAGTCATAAGAAAGAGGAACCTGAGGCCTGACAGCTAGATGAGATATGTTCTTCTGTTTGGGATCCTGAAGCAGAAAGAGGCTATTAAATAAAAAATAAGAGTACTTGACTAGGATGGACTTTTCTTAAAAATTGCCAATATTGTTTTATCAATTTAAACAAATGTACCTTATTAATGTAAGCTTTTAATATTGGGAGGTTTAATGGTTGGATATATGGGAGGATTTATGTATTATCTTAGCAATCTTTTGTAGCCTAAAACTGTTCTAAAATGAAATGTATTTAAGAGGTAAATATTTAACAAATATTTATATTATAATTTTAACTCTTGTGGAAGTCTAAAATTGTTTCAAATAAAAGGTTAAAAAACAGGTGCTTTGTAATCAGAGGTATAATGGCTTATTGACAAGGAATGAAGGCTGGGTATATAAAAATGTATACTGTAATTTGCCTCTGAAAATAGTTAATTTTATTTTTAGCTTTTTACTCTAAAAATTATCATCTAAGTATTTTAGTTTACTTGTTTGTGAAATAGAGATATCAATTTAATTACCTTTATAATACAAGCTGAATAAGCACAATTATTATAGGGTGGAAGAAAGCCATCCCAGCAGAAAAGCCTGTGGTTTAGGGGATAGGGGATGGGGCTCAGTGGAGCACAGTCATTGTCCTCCATGCATCAAGAATATAGAAAGGGCTTTAATCATAGAAAAATGATGAAAAAACTTACGGGGCTGCACAAGATTTGGCAAGTAGGCAGAACTGGTCACTATGCCCGCTGTGTAAAATGCCCTGGTCAGGAATTTAAAACTAAGGCAGCAGCCATTAAAGGTGAAGTTCATGTGGTTTAAAAGTTAAAAGGAACATGTGGTTTGGGCAAAGTTGGAAAAAAGTACATGTGATTTGTTCAGGGGAAAATACATGCAGTTTGTGCATGGGGGGATTCATGTAGTTTAAAAGTTAGAAGAAGGGCATGCAGTTTAAGGGTTAGAGAGACATGTGGTTTGAACAAAAATTCTGAATTAAAAGCAGAAAAGCTCATGGTGCAGGATCTCCCCCAATCAAGTACAAATGGATGGACTTTACCAGGAATGCTGAACTGTGACTTGGAAATGCTGAGCTGTGAACTTTGATTTTCCTAGAAAAGGATGGTACCTCTGACTCCTTTGTTTGAAAACTGGCCTAACTTTGTAGGACTGAATATTTTAAAATGAGTGAGACTTAACAGCAGAATTCTAACTTTAATGTAAATCTGTATAACCTTTAAATGAACAAATTCCTTTTCTTTTCATTAACTCTATTATTAAGAGTTTTTCCTTTGGTTGTAGGCAGACAAGCACTTTTTAAACTGAAAAGCCATGGATTGTGTTTTACTATGGGCCTTGAAAAAAATTTTAAAAGCATGTGTAACAACAACAACAAAAAGCATGTGTAACATATGTGATATAATATAGTATTATTAAATAATGCTTAAAATAAAATGCAAACTTTAAAATGTTCTATTTTTATTGTTTTAATATTTTCTATTATTTAATAGATATTAATATCTTTCTTAATAATGATTGAAACAAAAAACAGAAGTTTGATTTTAATAGCTTTCTGTTTTTACTTCTTGGTGATTATAATTTTCCTCTCTTCTTTCACATACTGAACATTCAATTTTTTCCCTAAGTTTTAGTGTAAATAAAACTTAATCAGTGCTGCTTCTGGGTTTGGCAAGCCTTTACCTGGGCTCTGAGAACTGCATCAGCTACATTATGGAATTCTCTCATGGTCTCATGGAGCTCTGTTTTCAGCTCACCTCCATTTCAGATCATTCCTTGATAAATCCACCAAACTATTTTTTAAATAATATTTTATCAGTGTTAAATAAGTTAAGCTAAATCATAATTGATAATATGAAGAAATATTAAGTCATAACTCTGACTTCCTGAATATTCTTATTCAAATTTTTGTAATTATGATTTTGGGATATGGATAACTTTTGTAGGAATATCTACCATGATTAACATGAATAGTGGCAAGCAGGTAAATTTGATTAAATGAAGAGAAAATGCCCTATATTTGAAGGTAGGGATAATTCTGTTCACTAGAAAAAGTCTATATTTTAACTTTAAAAAATACTAAAATTACAAACTAAACTAAATCATTTTTTACTATTTTTTAAAGAAAACAAAGACTAATAAACAGGATTTAATTTATAAAAAGTAAATGAGTTCCCATATTGTCAGTTTAACAAATAGATATTAAGCCATATCTAGGAATATATAAAAACATGTGCATATAATATTGAATGTAAAAGAATGTTAATGTCATACATAGCTGACCTAAGTGTTAATTGTAGAAGAGTATTAATTATTAACATTTATACCAGTTTTTACACATTGGAATATTAGAAAGCTTTAAAAGTAATTGTGCAGGTATGTATATACATATATGTAGATATGGGATTTAAAAGATGTTACATTTAAATTATACTATACAGTACACTGTATATAACATACTACTCTTTATAAATGTATTTACTTAAGAATATGTGTTTTAAATGCAGAATGGGAATAGGTAAATAAGCTGGTAGAAAAATATTTTTCTATTTTTAAAAGCATGAAAACAATGAAAAATAGTGTGGTAGGCCATAACAGCCCCAATGTATAGAATCATCTTTAAGAAAACTTGTTGATGAAATAAGAAAAAAACATGAATCATTTAGCTTATGCCAATAGGTGTAAAATGATGTTTTTATTTTAAGAGTAGACCATCAAGTGATGAAATTACTTTTCTTATCCCTTTTTCTCAGACTAATATGGTACCAAGATCAGTAAGTTCTGGATATTAGGTCCATTTGACCTAGTGATTCTGTCTATGCAAGTGTGTGTTTGCATGTATGTGTCTTTCAAGGCACATTTGAGTCTCAAAGCTTTTGTATCTAATCTCTTGCTTAATTACTAGATCTTAGGCTGCTTTTCAGTATCATGTATCTAATACATTCACTCAGGTACATGAGGACTTTGTGAATATTATTTTATTACATCTATTATAAACAGCCATTTAAAATTTAGGGCAAAAACAAATAGTAAAACATAAAACACTAATTTTTGTAGATACGGTGAATGCAACCTTAAATAAAGTGGAGTCTAGATTTTGATTTTGGCATTAACAACCTGCCTGATTCATGTTTTCTCCTAGATGCCTAGACCAATTTTTCTTTTATTTTCTATATCTTTAATACACAGATCTTGGTAAACAGAAGTACTGTGTGGAAAAATGCAGAAAAAAGAGAATAGTTGAAGGAAGAATGAATAAACTTGTCACTTATTTATTAATGTTCATTATAAGACAGACTCAACTATTCATAGTTAATTTAAATTTAAACTCATGTAAATTATGATAAGTTTAAACATTAATGCTTGCAAATATGACCTATATAGAAAAACATCATACTTATGATATCAAAAATAAATGAAAAAGTAAACCAAATTATTAACTTGATTAATCCCAGTAGGAAAGGTGAAAACCTTTAGGTAAGAGAGAAAAAGGATGGTGATTGAAGGACATAGAGATGCAAAACAGCTAGTGGGGAAAACTGTACTCATGTGGGCATCAGGTCATTTTAAGCAAGATGGTTTTCAGCCAATATCTGAAAAAAAAAAAAAAAGAAAAAAAAAAACAGAACTGATTGACGAAAATAATTTCTAATGCAATATAGATGAGTTAATTTCAATAGGCTACGTAAACATCTAAAATTCCATCAGTGTTTTATGAAGTTTTGTGTGTGCATAAATAAGGGTAAAACTATATAGCACAGTGTTTCCAAATGTTTATTTTTTAGTAATGTCATGATGTTGTAAAGCTTATTTTCCTAATTTAGAAGAAAATTACACAATTATATCTGCAATCTCGTAATAATCATGAGATAACTGGTCCATCAGCTTAGTCATTTACATAGGGCAGACAAGAGATTTATTACTTTAAAAAATCAGTTGCAATGAATAAACAATCAAGGTACAAGACCTTCATTGAAAAGAGTTTAATAAGATTTTTGAAATGGCAAATTAAAGATATGATAATCTGATGTGTTTCAGAAATGTTGTTAGGTTCCGTTTAATGTTTCTGATTTCCTAAATTTTAGACCAATTACTTTTTGCATTAGTTTTTATAGTTTAACTTGTTGTTCTCTGCAAAATGTCCTTTAACATCTCATAAGTGAAAAATAATTTAATTTTCATTCTAGAAAACACTGTGATCTCTCTTGGAATAAGAATGTTCAACTGCATGCCATAAATATAAGCAAACATAGCACTTCTTATGAAACATAATTAACTTTAAAAGATAGAGGCCAGGTGTCTCAAAAAAAGTAATATCACACATAATAAGTGTGATTATCATTCTGACATACTTTATCAATTTTAGTAACACTAGAATGAGAGGAAATTATATTTTAAGGTCACTTTTAAAACGTTAACTATAGCCCTGGCTGGTGGCACAGTGGATAAGGTGCCAGCCTGCGAACCCAAAGGTCGCTGGTTTGATTTCCCAGTCAGGGCACATAACAAGGTTGCAAGCCAGGTCTATAGCTGGAAGCAGGTGAAAGGCAACCATACAATGATGTCTCTCTCCCTCCTTGCCTCTATCTCTCTCTTCCCCTCTCTCTAAATATAATAAATAAAATCTTTTAAAAATGCTAACTATAATTAATTAATTATAATGCTTGTTCTCTTTCTGGAAGATGGGAAGCACATTAATGAAATTTAAGCCATTTTTGATAACCATAGATAGGACTAAAGCAGCTGCTTCATCACATTGTGACTGGTAGGAAGTACGGAGACATGAGAGGGCTGGCTGGGCTCCCAAGAGTGACAACTAAAGGGACTAAAACATCTCAGCACCTAGGGATCACACCTGAGGAGGGCAGGTTCTAAACCCCCAGCAGGGCTACCTAGCCTACAGTAACAAAACTGGGAGTGAAATAGCATCCAGCTGTGAAAAGTAAAAAGCTTCCATGCTTTGCTACCTTGAAAGAGACACCAAGTTCCTAAAAGGACCATGCACAAAACTACAGTGGCACCTACCTACCGTGGTCTCCAGCAGAGAGAGGGGAGAGTGGACTTCAGACATTTAAGGGGATTTTGGACCTGTGACTTTTAGGAAAGAAATGAGGGAGCAGCAGATGGGGTCCAAGTGTTGACTCATCCCCCACACCAGAGACAGACAACTCTACTCCAAGCAGCTTCACCCTGAGGGGAAGTCAAAGCTCCACTTATAGGTTTAAATCTGCCCTATCTAGTGGTGACTAAACTTGGGGGCTGATCACAGATTAATTGTATTAACATCTGAATTAATCTACCCTGCCCAGTGGTACCTAAGCCTAACCCTTGATCACAGATGGATTGGATTACAACTGAATTATTCTGTCCTACCCAGCAGTGTCTACACCTGACAGTTGAACGATCAATTGGAATGAAAACTAAAGGACTCATACAAAGCCAGTGGATCTCTGGTAGGCTCCAACAGGCTGACTGGGCCCAAACTGGGTCATGATTTGATGTCACTGGAGATGAATCCAGGAAGTAAAGAAAGTGCACCTCTACATGAAAGAAGATCACGTCACAAAGACAGGAAGTCAAAGCAGCCCAATCTAAGAAGCAGAAACAAACAAAAAGAATCACCTAAAATGAGAAGACAAAAACAAACAAACAAACAAAAACAGCATCAAAAGGAAAGGAGAAATCCCCAGAAAGATCCCTAAATGAAATAGAGGCAAGCAAATGATCAGACATGGAATTCAAAATAATGATGATAGAGAAGCTTAAGGAATTCAGAGAGCTCAAAGAGAGCTACAAACAACTCCAGGGAAACCATAAAGAACTCAAGGGAAACTATGAAGAATTCCAGGGGAGCTACAAGGAACTTATTGAGAAGTACACCAGAATTAAAAATGACATAGACATTAAGAGTCAGGAGTAAATGAAGAATACAATCACTGAATTGAAGAACACAGTAGAATGAATCAAAAGCAGGCAAGAAGAAGATAATTGGATTAGTGAGCTGGAGGAAAAGTAGAAAAACATTCCCAGACAGTGCAACAAAATGAAAAAAGACAAAAATAATGAAGATGTTTTAAGAAAGCTTCAGTACAACATGAAACATGATAGCCATATCATAGGGATACAAGACAGATAATCAAGGGAGAAAAAACCTGTTTGGAAAAGTAATGACAGAAAACTTCCCTAACTGGATAAGAGGAAAAGTCACCCAAGTTCAGGAAGCACAGAGGGTCCCAAAGAAGATGAACTCAAACAGGCACTCCAAGACACATCATAATTAAAGTGGCAAACATCAAAGATAACAAGAGAATTCTAAAAGCAGTAAGAGAGGAAAATATAATAATATAAAAGGGGGCTTCAATAAATTTATCAATTGATTTCTCAACAGAAACACTATGAACCAGAAGAGAGTGACTAAAAATATTCCAAGGAATGAAAAACAAAGGCCTGCAATCAAAACTATTCTTCCTAGCAAAGGCACATTTGAAATAAAAGGTGAAATAAGAAGTTTCTCAGACAAAATAAGGCTAAAAGAATACATCTCCACCAAACCAACATTTCAAGAGATGCTGAAGGGTCTGCTTTAAAAAGATGAAGAAACAGGAGAGACAGAAAGGAATACAGGTACAAAGGGGAAAAATATTAATAAGTATCCATCAATAATAACCTTAAATGTAAATGCACCAATTAAAATACATAGGGTAGCTCAATGAATAAGAAAATAAGACCCACATATATGCTGTCTACAAGAGACCAACCTTAAAACAAAAGATTGACAGAGACTGAAAGTGAAGGGATGAAAAAAATTTTCATGCAAATGGACACACACACACAAAAAGCTGAGGTAGCAATACTTATATCTGATAAAGTAGATTTTACAATGAAGGCAATCGAAAGAGCAAAGGACATTTCATTATACTTAAGGAAACAATCAAGCAAGAAGATAGAACCCTTGTAAACATATATGCACCCAACATAAGAGCACCCAAATATATTGGGAAATTTTTGGAAGACTTCAAGAAGGATATCAACAGCAAAACACTCATACCAGGGGATTTTAACACCACATTATCAACACCACAAGATCTTCCAACAAGAAAATACCAAAGATATTGTGGCATTGAACAACAATCTAAATGAAATGGACTTCACTAGTATATATGGAACATTTCACCCCAAGAAGCAAAATACACATTCTTTGTGAATGCACAGGGAACATTCTCAAAGATAGACCACATGGTAGGACACAGACATGCCTCCACAAATATAAGAAAATTGAAATTATACCAAGGATCTTCTCAGATCACAATCGTTTGAAACTAGAAACCAACCTCAAAAAAAGCAAAAACAAAAACAAAACATTCAGATTCATGGAGACTGAATAACATGCTATTAAATAATGAATGGATTCACAATGAGATTAAGGAAGAAATGAAAAATTTTCTGGAAACAAATTAAAAAGAATACATAACAGCCCAAAACCTATGGAACACAGCAAAGAGTGCTGAGAGGGAAGATCATAGCAATACAGGACTACCTAAAAAGGATAGAAGAGTGTCAAATGAACAATTTAATTATACAACTATAACAACTATAGGAACAACAATAAGCAAAGTCCAGTGAAAGTAGAAGAAAGGAAATAATCAAGATCAGAGCAGAATTTAATGACATAGGGACCAAATAACATTTCAAAGGATCAATAAATTCAGGAGCAGTTTCTTTGGAAAGATAAACAAAACTGACAAGCCTTTAACCAAACTCATAAAGAAAAAGGAACAAGGACCCAAATAAATAAAATCAGAAACATAAAAGGAGACATCACAACCGACACCTAAGAAATACAAAGGATTGTAAGAAATTACTATAAACAACTCTATGACAAGAAACCTGACAACCTGTGTGAAATGGACAAATTTCTGGAAACTTAAAAATTTTCAAAACTGAATCAAAAAGAAGCAGAAAGCTTGAATAGACTGATAACAACCAGTGAAACTGAAGCAGTACTCAAAAAGCTCCCTGTGCATAAAAGCCCCAGACCACATGACTTCAAAGGCAGATTTTACCAAACATTTAGGGAAGAACTAACTCCAATCCTTCTCAAACTATGCCGAAAAAATCCAAGAAGATGGATGACTCCCAAGCTCTTTCTATGAGGCCACTATGATTCTAGTTTTCGAACCAGGTCAAGACATGACAAAGAAAGAAAACAACAGACCAATATCACTGATGAATGAACTTAGATGCCAAAATCCTCAACAAAATATTGGCAAACCAGATTCAGCAATACATTAAAAAGGCCAATTAAAAATGGGCAAAGGACCTGAACAGACAACTCACTGAGGAAGATATACAAAGGGCCCAGAGGCAGATGAAAGAATGCTCAACATCGCTAGTCATCAGAGAGATGCAAATTAAAACTGCATTAAGATACCACCTCACACCTGTCAGAATGGCAATCATCAGCAAATCAACAAACAACAAGTGTTGACGAGGATGCGGGGCAAAGGCAACCCTCATACACTGTTGGTGGGAATGCAGGCTGGTGCAGCCACTGTGGAAAACAGTATGGGGTTTCCTTAAAAAACTAAAAATGGAACTGCCTTTTGATCCAGCAATTCCACTACTTGGACTATACCCAAAGAATCCTGAAACACCAATTCATAAGAACCTATGCACACCTATGTTCA